>PISX010021189.1:0-34209 GCA_004024625.1 Mellivora capensis
CTGGATATCAACCTTTTGTCTGTACTGTCATTTGCAAATATCTTCTCCCATTCCGTGGGTTGCCTCTTTGTTTTGTTGACTGTCTCCTTTGCTGTGCAGAAGCTTTTGATCTTGATGAAGTCCCAAAAGTTCATTTTTGGTTTTGTTTCCCTTGCCTTTGGAGACATATCTTGAAAGAAGTTGCTGTGGCTGATATCAAAGAGGTTACTGCCTATGTTCTCCTCTAGGATTCTGATGGATTCCTGTCTCACATTGAGGTCCTTTATCCATTTCGAGTTTATCTTTGTGTACGGTGTAAGAGAATGGTCAAGTTTCATTCCTCTACATATAGCAGATAACAAATAACATGGAGGACATGGGGAGATGGAGAGGAAAAGGGAGTTGAGGGAAATTGGGGGGGAGATGAACCATGAGAGACTATGGACTCTGAAAAACAACCTGAGGGTTTTGAAGGGGGGGGGGAAGTTGGGGGAGCCAGGTGGTGGGTATTATGGAGGGCACGCATTGCATGGAGTACTGGGTGTGGTGTCAAACTATGAATTCTGTTACACTGAAAAGAAATGAAATAAAAAAAAAGAAAATCACCAAAAAAAATAAAAATAAAAGGGTGCTGTTACTACAAAAAAAAAAAAAAAGGAAAGCAAGGATTCTTCCTTTATGTGGGGCATCTCCAACGGCCTTGTTAAAAGCAAGTTTCCTTAAACTATACAATGGCCAGTATGTCTACATCATTTCAAATATGTTAATATTCAAAGCTGCTAGAATCTGGAAAATAATCCTCTGAGCAAAAGCACTGTAATCAGAGAAATCTGGTGGCTATGTAATAGTGCCTGAACTCCAAATTAATAATCTATTAAAGAAGAATACTAATTCCAGTTTTTCAGGGTTTCTGCACAAATTAGAATTAAACACAAATAGTAATTAGCCCAGTGCATGGCACATTATGATTTTCTTAAACTGATTTTCTGATACTGTTAGATAAAGTAATATACCATTTAATAACTTGCTTTACATTGAATGAACAAGATCCAAATTTTGTTATTGGCTATATATTATTTAAATGAACAAAAATATATATTTTCAATATAGAGTTGAAAATTTATGAACAAATGAGTTAATAAATATAAATCTTGTGTCAAACTAGCTTTAGAGAATGAATAAAGGAATGTTGACCAATTGTTACCATTTTAAACTGACTATACTACTTATTTAAAACTCTGTTAATCAATATTAAATTAGGTTAAAAAAATCTTAACAGTGATTCTCAAACTTTAGTCTACATCTGGAGGGTTTCTGGTCCATATCATCAGAGTTTTTAATTCCTTTTGGCTCTGGCAAAGGCCAGGTAACTTGGATTTCTAACAAGTTTCCAGGTGATGGTGATGAGAACCATTGCCTTAGGGCATCACTGTTAATACTTCACACTTGAGACCATAATCATGAAAACAGGCATATCATTTGTGGTAAAAATATACCTTCTTTAGGGGTGCCTTGGTGGCTCAGTGGGTTATAAGCCTCTGCTTTCGGCTCAGGTCATGATCCCAGGGTCTTGGGATCGAGCCCCACATGGGGCTCTACTGCTCAGCAGGGAGCCTGCTTCCTCCTCTCTTTCCCTGCCTGCCTCTCTTGCCTACTTGTAATCTCTGTCTGTCAAATAAATAAAATCTTAAAAAAATAAAAAAAATATATCTTCTTTAAATATTGTTTACATACATTGTTAGTGAGATTTAATTCACAGAATTTATTGCACTCATATGTTTGTTCAAGCTGCCCTCTTAACTGATTTTATATTTAATAAACCAGTTCACTGAAGTTGTTGCTCAAAATATGATTTTCCTTAAGAGATTATTTCAAAGAATTCTCTATGCTAAGTTAGTCATGACAAGCACTGATTTTCCCTTTGGTAGCTTTTTGGTGATGGCTTAAACTGTAAAACAAACAAACAAACAGAAACCCCCCCCTGATACCTGGAAAAAGGATCAGTATTTCTACTACATACTGCATATATGTCATGATCAAATAAGCAACTTCCATTCTTCTGGGAAAGCAGTCTCTTCTATATTTTAAATGACATTTACCACTTAAAAGAGCATTACTGGAGGCACCTGGGTGGCTCAGTTGGTTAAGCATCTGAATCTTGATTTCAGCTCAGGTCATAATCTCAGTGTTGTGAGATCAAGCCCTGCTTTGGGCTCAATGCTCAGCGTGCGGTCGGCTTGAAGTTCTCTCTATCCCTCTACCCTTCCCACCTCTCTCTCTCTCTCTCAAATAAATAAATCTTTTTTAAAAACAGCATTACTGTAAATTACTGTAAAATGTGTTAGTTTTCTGTGCTTCAGGAAAAAGTTTACAGCTCTTATTTTCGTGCAAAATGGTGGGATTTATTTGTCTTTATTTTTTATTCTGTTCAGTTAGTTGCTGTATAATACATAATTAGTCCTTGTCACAGTGTTCAGTGATTCATTAGTTAAGTGTAACACCCAGTGCTCATCACAGCACGTGCCCTCCTCAATACCCATAACCCTGTTTTCAACCTTACATTTTGTTACTTGCATTTCTGAAACTTAGGGCTGTACAATACTATAGGTATTATAGAAATGATATATATTAAATGATTTTTAGAGTAACTTTCTCTTGGAGCAAAATTCGGTGACATGTAGATTTGAGTTGGAATTCCCACTGCAGCATTTTTTTATATTAACAGTTATCCTACTAGATGATGCATGGCATCACCATAGGAAATACATTGGGCAACAAAGAAACTTAAGTCTTAAAAAATAAAGCAATGAATTGAATGTGAGAATTGAAGAGGAGGGGGAAATGGTAGTGATAATGATATTATGATGACTCCATTGCTTCACTAAAAGCTGGAACTTGCTTCCAGATATTAGCACTGGCTGCATTGAAATATACAGTTTACTAAAGGAGAGTAAAGAAAAGAGATTTCTGACACTGATAAATGCAAATATAAAACGTGTTCCCCAGGCATAGAATGGGTTGTACAGAGAAACATGTACAGTCATTCATCTGTGGCTAAAGGGGAAGTGTGTCATGAAGCTAAACTATAGCTGTTGAGCCTGATATAATATTTTAATATTTTTCCAGGTTGAAAGCTGATTGTCAATACTGTAGAATTGAAAAGGTAAAAGTGTGAAGACGAACATGTGAGTCCTAAAACCAAAATGTAAATGGTACCAAACGCTCATACCAGAGATCTCACAGTCACAAATTCTTATTACATCACCAAATGTAAGAACATATAGCAGAAATGAAAGAAAGCCAAATTCTACCCCAATATCAGATGGAACCATCCAAAAAACTAGCTGTTTTCAAGACAAATTTTAGCTTTTAATGAAGATTAACTAATTAATGCATTTAATTTTAAGGTTTTTTTGTAAACCTGTAATTTTGGAGGAAATTTAAGGCTTCTATGAGAAGTAAAAAAGAATCCCTGAGGCAAAAAGATGTATATTCAGAAAAGCAAAGAAGAATCTGGCATAACGGAGACAATCATACTATATAATTTATGTTATAAGATAAACTCTTCTCTCTGTAACCTTTTGTTGCCATGGTAGTCTGTAAAATTATGTATATGCAATTAAAAGGCACTTCTTTATAAAACACCTTGAAATTTGCATGTATTTTTTCTTGTCTATGAATGCATAATTACTTCCACCTGCAAAGCAGGTATTATTTCACTAGTCATTTTTCCATTGAGCATTAAGAGACCACAAACAACTGTGCTCTTTTACAAGCAAATTCCACTGTTAATCTTAAAATAAGTTTTTGATCTGTATAGTTATTTGCAATTCAAAGCGTGTTATATAAATTATACCTATATAATAATATGAGATAGAAAGCATGACTTCTAAAATTAAAATATTTCTGTATTGATGATTGATTTGGATCATCTACGCTGCTTTTCATAATTATGACAACTGAGTTATAATGAACAATAAAGTCTTGTTTGGAAGTCATAAACCACATAGCACCTCATAAATGTACTACTTAGAACAGCAGGTTTGTGATATGTTGAGTACACAAATTCACCTAGCAATATACAAAGTATATTAAATGCATCAGTTTCACTTAGAAGATGTTACTTTAAAAGTAAATTTATACTGATCTAAGAGCCTGGTTTTCATTCCTTGCTACATATTATAATTATTTGGGGAGTTTTTGGAAAATAACAATAGCTAGGCTTCATTAATAATCTCAAGTAAATCTTAAATACCTGGGGCGGGGAATGGGCATCAGTATGTTTTTAAAAATTCCTCGGGTAATTTTAATATGCAGTTAGGGTTGAAAACCAATGATAGTGAATCACAACCTCTGAGGCAAGATCTAGGAAGTGGGCTGTGTTAGCTTCCTACGTGATAATTTGTACTTTATGGTTTGAGGACAATTGTTAGAAGTCCTGACTTTTCCCATGAGGAAGGCTTTGCCCTACACAGATGACTGATTAATCCAATACTACTCTACTTTTGATCTTTCTTGGTCAACAGAGATACTGAGAAAGGTTGTGGTCTTTTTTTTTAAGATTTTATTTATTTATTTGTTAGAGAGAGAGAGAGAGAGAGAGAGCGAGCACTGGCATACGGAGGCAGAGGGAGAGAAGCAGGCTCCCCACCAAGCAAGGAGCCTGATGTGGGACTCGATCCCAGGACGCTGGGATCATGACCCGAGCTGAAGGCAGCTGCCTAACCAACTGAGCCACCCAGGCATCCCAAGGTTGTGGTCTTTTAACTGCAGATTCATCTTTCTGGAAATCACATAAAATAACATTTTCAATCAAGCTCTCTTAATTGTTCTCCTTCAAGGTCAAGATTTATTGATCAAGAACTGTGGCTTTGATGAGCTTTATTCACTTCTTATTCTTTTGTTCTGTTGACTTAGAATTTCCTCATCTACACTCTTTGTGGATTGTGCTTATTTGTACAGCCCAAAACATGGTTCCATTATTTTTGAAGTAGCTATTACCAAATCTCTTTGACTTAGCTCTCCCTTTTGCTTTGTCAATTTATCACTGCTTTTTTTTCCCACCTGGCATATTCCAGGATTGTTTAGCATTTAATCATTATTGTTAGGTTTTGTAAAGTGAGATTTTATTCTAACCTCTGTATGGATTACAATAGCAAATTGATACTTAGAAAAAATCGGTTTCTGGTGATATTCCTGACTGAACTCAATTTTTAAACTGGGGTTTAAGTGAGAAAAAGGAATGGTTATGAAAAAGGGAAATTAGGAGTAGAAAGTCAGGATAAGGTGTGAATACTTTCCAGACACTGTAGAGTTCTCAACAGCAGCAGGTCTCAACAAATTATTTTCTAAGACTTAAAGAAGACAAAAATGAGATAAAAATGTGGACGAAGCTGAGATGTCCTTCAACAGATGAATGGATAAAGAAGATGTGGTTCATATACAATGGAATATTACTCAACCATCAGAAAAGATGAATACCCACTATTTGCATTAACATGGATGGAACTGGAAGGGATTATGCTAAGTGAAATAAATCAAGCAGAGAAAGACAATTATCATATGGTTTCACTCATATGTGGATCATAAGTAATAGCATGGAGGAACACAAGGGAAAGGAGGGAAAACAGAGTGGGAAGAAATCAGATAGGGAGATAAACCATGAACAACTCTAGACTCTGGAAAATAAACTGAGGGTTACAGAAGGGAGGGTGGTGGGGGAGGATGATGTAACTAGGTGGTGGGTATTAAGGAGGGCACATGCTGTGATGAGCACTGGGTGTTATATTCAACTAATGAATCCTTGAACACTATCTCAAAAACTAATGATGTACTCTATGTTGGCTAACTGAACATAAAAAATAATAATAAGTAAATAAAAATAAAACGTTAAAAATCAATTGTAATTTTATACACAGCAATGAACAATATGAAATTAAAATTAAGAAAACAATTCTATTTAATATAACATCAAAAATAATAAAAATATAATAAAATATTTAAAAATAAGCATAAGAAAAGTGTAAGACATGTACACCAAAACATATAATTGTTAAAAGAAATTATATAATACTTAAGTAAATGGAAAGTTATCTCCTGCCTATGGACTGAAAGCCTTAATTGTTAAGATGGCAATACTGTTGAAATTGGTCTAAAGATTCCATAAAATCTGTCAAAATCCTACCTATTTCTCTTTCTTTTTTACAGAAATTGATGGGATAATCACAAAATTCATATGGAAATGCAAATATAGAATAACTGACACTATCTTTAAAATGAACAAATTTGATGGACTCATACTTAACCGATTTTTCAATTTACTACAGTGCCACAGCAGTCAAGGTAATTGTGGTACTGTCATATAGGTATACATATGGATCAACAGACCAGAACTGAGAGTTCATATGTACACTGTTACACTCACTGTCAACTGATTTTCAAGAAGAGTATCAATACAATTAAATACAGAAAAAATAATCTTTTCAAAATATGGTGTTAGGACAACTGGGTATCCACATAAAAATGAATGAAGTTGTTCTACCTCACACCATAAAAAATTAACACATAACTTATCATAAATTTAAATATAAGAGCTACAGTTATAAAATTGTTAGTAGAAAATATAGGCATAAATCATTATGATCTTGGATTAGGAAATAGTTATTAAAATATGAAAAACCATTTAGTTTTCCCTCCCTTTCCCTATGGTACTCTGCACTATTCCCTATATTCCACATATGAGTGAAACCATATAACTGTCTTTCTCAGCTCGATTTATTTTGTTTAGCATAATCCCCACCAGATCCATCCATGTCAATGCATATGGTAGATATTCATCCTTTCTGAAGGTTGAGTAATAATCCATTGTACATAAAAACCGAATGGGAAGAAATCAGAGAGGAGATAAACCATGAGAGACTCTGCATGGGAAAATAAACTGAGGGTTACAGAAGGGAGGGCGGTGGGGGGACAGAGTAACCAGATGATGGGTATTAAGGAGAGCATGTGTTGTGATGAGTACTGGATATTATACACAGTTAATGAATCATTGAACACTACATCAAAAACTGTTGGCTAATTGAACATAATAAAAAATTATTTTTTAAATTTTAATTTTAAAAACTATTTTAATTAAAAACATTAGAAATTAAAAATAAATAAAATATGAAAACCCAAAAATGCAAACCAAAAACATGAATAACAAAGGAAAAAAACAAAGAAATTGGACTTTATCAACATTAAAAACTTTTGTGCCCAAAGAACACCATAAGAGTGAAAAGAAAACCCATATAATGGCAGAAAATATTTGTAAATCTTACATCTGATAAATGACTTGTATCCAGAATATACAAAGGATCCTTACAACTCAACAATGAAAAAACAAACCAATTATAAAATGACTGTAATCAAACATTTCTCTCAGGATGATATAAAATTGTCTAAAATTGCCATTATCATTAATCAACAGGGAAATGTAAATCAAAATCACAATGACATAACACTTCATAATACATAACAATGAAGGCTATAACCAAAACATCATATAATAACATATTTGGGCCAGGATACGGAGAAACTGAAACCTGCAAACACTGCTTGTGGGAATGTAAAATGATGCAGACATGTCAGAAAATAATCTAAAACTTTTTCAAAAAGTTAAACATACAGTTAACATTTGACCCAGCAATTCCTCTTTTAGGTATATACCTAAGATAAATAAAATCACATGTAAGTACAAACTTGTACGTGAAAGTCACAGCAGCATTATTCATAAAACAAAGGGTAGAAGCAACTCATATGTCTATCAACTGATGAATGGATAAACAAAATGTAGTTTTCTGTACAATGGAATATAATTTATCAATAAATAGGAATGAAGCATGAATGCATGGACATAACATGAATGAACTTTGAAAACATTATTCTAAGGGAAAATATCCAGTCACAAAAGACCACATATTTTGTGATTTAATTTATGTGAAATATGCACAATAGAAAATCTATAGAGACACAATGTAGTTTAGAGGTCACCTACAGCTGGGGTGAGCATGGTAATAATGGTGGTCAGGGAGGTGGGAGTGACTGAAAATGAAGATGTGGTATTTTGAGGGCTGGTAAAACTGTCCTAAAACTAATTGAGGTAATGGTTGCAGAACTTTCAATACACAAAAAAGCACTGAATTTTTCTATTTAAATTGATAAATTGTATGGTATATAAATTATATTTCAACTAAGAAATTTTTTTGTTCAATTAAGTCATTTTTAAAAGACTGTCTCTTGTTAAAACAATAGTACAAAATAGCTTCTATCTACTGATGGAATGTTATTCTTCAACTAGGCAACCCATTATATTGTAATAATGGCTTAAAATACACTTGGAAATTTGTAAAGTTCATTCTTTCCTTTCAATACAAAGAAAAAATTCAATATGCTCATTTTAATTGAAGAGTAAGATGTATGAGTTAACACTGAAATATGTGACTTCATTTTGAATGATAAAAATTGTCATACTGAATTTAAAATGATGATTCCTCCGAAAAGCTATTGAATTAACTTACTCTCTTCTGCCTTTCCCAGACCTTCATCAATGAAAGGTGACTTGAAATTGCAATAAATCACAGTGCACAACTCTAATAAATGCCAGGCGTACTTAGCTATTTTTAGGACATAATTTACAACATATAGAATAATATTCCAAGTGCACATGGAACACTCTCTAAGATAGGCCACAAAACATGTCTCAAATACTTTGAGAAGATTGAAATTGTATCGTGCATCTTTTTCAACAACAACAGAATGAAACTAGAAACGAATCACAAGAAAAAAATCCAGAAAACACACAAGCACATAGAGGCTAAAGTACATGTTACTAAATAACCAATGGGTTAGCAAAAAAATCAAAGAAGAAATAAAAAAACACAGGGGCACAAATGAAAATGAAAACACAATGGCCCCAAATCTTTGAAACACGGTGAAAGAATTTCTAAGAGAGAAGATTGCAATGCTACAGACCTACTTCAAGAAATAAGAAAGAGCTCAAATAAACAATCTAATCTTATAACTAAAGGAACTAGGAAAAAAAGAACAAAGCCCAAAGTTAGCAGGAGAAAAAATTATTAAAGATCAGAAAGGAAACAAACGAAATAGAAACAGACGACAGTTGAATAGATCAACGTAACCAAGATCTGTTTCTTTGAAAAGACAAACCAAAGTCACAAACCTTTAGTCAAACTCATCAGAAGACTTAAAGAGAAAGAACCCAAATAAAATAAATAAATTAAATAAGCCATCAGAAAGGATGAATACTCACCATTTGCATCCACTTGGATGGAACTGGAGGGAATTATGTTAAGTGAAATAAGTCAAGCAGAGAAAGGCAATTATCATATGGTTTCATTCATTTGTGGAACATAAGGATTAGTGCAGAGGACCATAGGAGAAGGGAGGGAAAACTGAATGGGGTGAAATCAGAGAGGGAGACGGGAGACAAACCATGAAAGAGACTCTGGACTCTGGGAAACAAACTGAGGGTTTCAGAGTGGAGGGAGGTGGGGGATGGGGCAACCAGGTACTGGGGATTAAGGAGGGCACATTTTGTGATGAGCAATGGATGTTGTATGCAACTATGGAATCACTGGACACTATGTTAAAACTAATGATGTACTATATGGTGGCTAACTAAACATAATAAAAAATAATAAATTAATAAAAAATAAAAAAAATAAAGTTTTAACAAATTATTGAGGAAAAAATAATAAAAACCATGAAACAAAACAAAATAAATCAAAACAAATCATCCCCCCAAATAAATTAAATAATAAAAAATAAAATAATAAAATAAAGTATTAAAATAAAATCAGGAGTGAGAGAAACAACCAACACCACAGAAATAAAAAGGATTATAACATACTGTTACAAAAAAATTACATTCCAACAAATTGGTCAACCTAGAAAAAAATAAATGAATTCCTAAATAATAATCTTCCAAAACTGAATCAGAAAGAAATAGAAAATCTGAGCAGACCAATTACTCCTAATGAAGTTGAATCATCAATAAAAAAAACTAAGACAGCAAAATAAAAAGACAGCAATAAAAAAAACTACCAAAAAATAAGACTTAAAAAGGAAAGGAAAGGAAAGAAAAGAAAAAGAAAGAAAAGGAAAAGAAAGGAAAGGAAAGGAGGAAGAGAGACAGGGGGAAAGAGAGGAGGAGGGAGGAAGGAAGGAAACTACTGCTCCATATCTCTGATGAACATAAATCCAAAAATCTTCAACAAAATATTAGAAGACCCTATACAACAATACATTAAAAGGATCATTCACCACAATTAAGTGGGACTTATTCCAGGGATGCAAGAATAGTTCAATATTCACAAATCACCATGATAGACCACATTTACAAAGGGAAGGATAAAAATCATATGATCTCAATAGATGGAGAAAAAGAAGTTGACAAATTCAGCATCTGTTTGTGATAATAACCCTTAATAAAGTGAGTTTAGAGAAAATATATATCAACATAATAAAGGACATCTATGAAAAACCTGCAGATAACACCATACCCAATAGTGAAAAACGAGAGTTTTTCTCCAATATCAGGAACACAGCAAGGATGTCCACTCTTGCCTCTTTTACCCAAAATAGTACTAGAAGTCTAGCCACAGCAATCAGACAAAAAAAAAAAAAAAAAGAAGAAGAAACAGGAAGCATCCATGTTGGTAAAGAAGAAGTTAAACTGTCACTACCTGCAGATATCATGATACTATACATAAAAAATCCTAGAATCCACCAACAAATTACTAGAAGTAATAAATGAATTCAATAAAGTTGCAGGGTACAAAAATAATACCCAGAAATCAGTAGTGTTTCTATAAACTAATAATGAGCAGCAAGAAGAAAACAAAACAAAACAAAACAAAAGCAACAACACTATTTACAACTGCACCAAGAGAATAAAATACCTTAGAATAAACTTAACTAAAAAGATGAAAGACCTGTACTCTGAAAACTATAAAACACTGATGACAGAGATTGACGACTACAAAGACAAATTGAAAAATATTCTGTGCTCATAGATTGGAATAATTAATATTGTTAAATTGTATTATGAAAAGAAACCTACACATTCAATGCAACCCGTCAGAATACCAGTAGTATTTTTCACAAAAAATATTTTCAAAATATTTAATATATTTTATATTAGTATATATAATATGATAATGTATTATATTATTATAATATATATAATAGTTTCTATTTTCATAAAAATAGAATAGATACTACCAAATTTTATATGGAACCACAAGACACCAAATAACCAAAGCAAATGTGAGAAAGAAGAACAAAGCTGGAGGTATCAAATTCCAGATTTCAAGATATACTACAAAGACATAATAGTAAAAACAGTATGGTAATTACTAACCTTAATGCATTGTCTTTTTCAGTATCTCTCCGTTTGGTACTGAGACTCCATCCCTACAATGGCTTCACATCCACAGATGATCCTTTCTACCCAAGGACATTCATATATGTTGACAGCGTTGGATTCAGCTGCCTGCTCTTACATAACTCCCCTATATGTTACCCAACTGACACACAGGTAGACACATCTCTAATGCCCCTATTCAGCAGGAAGACATTACAGAAGATGAGACCTTCCACCTTCAACAACCTTAAAGATTTAAGGTCAAAATTGATTGTGTGGGGGGGGGAATGATGTGGGAGCAGAAGCCTAGCTGAAGACAAAGTACTAGTGGAAACCCCGCAACCTACCCTCACCTGGGTGGGACATGTGTGACATTCTTCCAGGAATCTCCCAACTCTCTTAAAGTTAATGCCTTAGTTTGATAATAGCCAAACCTCCAGTATCCTGAGTCTTCTTTAACATATGAAAATCCTTTTGAAACATCTATTTTCCTTACTTCTCCCAACTCCTGAGTATACAGTCAGAGACTCCTCAAGACCCCAGTGCAGCAGCTCTTTCTGTTCATGGGTCCCGTCCCCATGCTTTAATAAAACCAGCATTTTACACACACAAAAAAGAACAGTATGATATTGTAACAAAACCAGACACATAGATCAACAAAACAGAATAGAAGTCCAGAAATAAACTCACACTTATATGGTCATTTAATCTATGACAAAGGAGGCAAGAATATAGGATGGGAAAAACACAGTCTCTTCAATAATTGCTGCTGAGCTATATGCAAAAGAATGAAACTGGACCACTTTGAACACTATGCAAAAAAATAATCTCAAAATAGATTAAAGATCTAAATGTAAGACCAGCCAGGTGATGGGTATTAAGGAAGACATGAGTTGTGATGAACACTGGGTGTTATATACAACTAATGAATCACTGAACACTACATCAAAAACTAAAGATGTACTATATGTTGGCTAACTGAACATAATAAATTTTTTAAATAAATAAATGTAAGATCAGAAACCATAAAAATCTTAGAAGAGACCATAGGCAATAATTTCTCTGCCATCAGCCACAGCAATATTTTTGGAGATCCATCTCCTAAATCAAGGGAAACAAAAACAAAAATAAGCTATTGATACTAAAGCAAAATAAAAAGCTTTTGCACATTGAAGGGAACCATCAACAAAACCAAAAAGGAACCTCCTGAATGAGATAAGTTGTTTGCAAATATGTCTGATAAGGAGTTAATATCCAAAATATATAAAAATGTATACAACTCCACATCAAAAAGCCCTAAATAATCAGATTAAAACGTAGGCAGAGGACCTGAACATTTTTCCAAAGAAAACATACAAATGCCCAACAGACACATGAAAAGCTGCTCAACATCACTAATCATCAGGAAAATGCAA
The DNA here is from genome assembly GCA_004024625.1 of Mellivora capensis. Lineage (NCBI taxonomy): Eukaryota > Metazoa > Chordata > Mammalia > Carnivora > Mustelidae > Mellivora > Mellivora capensis. Next base: position 12,820 of record PISX010021189.1, read on the forward strand.
ATCAAAACCACAATATCATACTACCTTACATCTGTTAGAATGGCTAAAATCAAAAAGACAAGAAATAAGAAGTGTTGGAGAGGATGTGGAGAAAAGGGAACCTTTATACAATGGTAGTAGGAATGTAAATTGGTGCAGCCACTGAGAAAAACAATACAGAGTTTCCTCAAAAAAAATTAAAAATAGAAATACCGGGGGCACCTGGGTGGCTCAGTCAGTTAAGTGTCTGACTCTTGATTTCAGCTCAAGTCACGGACTCATGGTTGTGCGACTGAGCCCTATATTGGGGTATGTGCTCAGTGGGGAGACTGCTTGAGATTCTTTTTTTTTAAGATTTTATTTATTTATTGACAGACAGAGATCACAAGTAGGCAAGAGAGGCAGGCAGAGAGAGAGGAGGAAGCATGCTCCCCGCGGAGAAGGGAGCCCGATGTGGGGCTCGATCCCAGGGTCCTGGGATCATGACCTGAGCCGAAGGCAGAGGCTTAACCCACTGAATCACCGAGGCGCCCCCCTGCTTGAGATTCTTTCTCTCCCCTCTCTTCCCCTCTGCCCCTCCCCCATGTGCTCACACACTCTCTTTCTCACACACATATAAATAAATCTTTTTTAAAAAACAGAAACACCATATGATTCAAAAATTCCATTATTGAGTATTTAACCAAAGAAAATGAAAACACTAAGAAGATATATGCACTCCCCCACATTTATTGCAGCAGTATTTGCAATGACTACGGTATGGAAGCATCCCAAGTACACATAAATAGATGAATATGTGTACAATGGAATATTGCTCAGTCATAAAAAAGGATGAGATCATGCCTTTTGAGACAACATAGATGGACCTCAAGGGTATTATGCTAAGTGTAATAACTCAGACTGAGAGAAATACTATATGATTCACTCATATGTGAAATCTAAAACACAAAACAAATGAATAAAACAACAGCAGAATCAGATTTACAAATACAGGGAACAAACTGACAGTTGCCAGAAAGGAGGGGTTGGGGGATGGGCAAAAGGGGTGAAGGGGGTGGGACATACAGGCTTATAGTTATGGAATGAATAAGTCATGGTAACAAAAGAACCAATATATGGAATATAGTCAGTGTTATTGCAACATCGTTGCATGCAGACCAATTGTAGCTACTCTTATAGTGAGCATATCCCAATGTATAGAGTTGTTGAATCATGATGCTGCATCCCTGAAATTAACATCATGTGCCAACCATATTCAAATTAATTAATCATGGCCACAAAATAATATTTAAGTAAATTTTCTAAGTTGCATAACTTGAAATATAGATAAAATGAGGGACCAGTGTCCCAAATGACATATACCCACTCATGAGATACTGAAGAAATAATATCTTAATGTAGAAAATTAACACTGATATTGGGACTTCATGTACTCCGGCAAGCTAGCATGAAATGAACCTCTTTATAGGGGTGTCCTTCATAGGGATAATATAAGGATCAGTTACATATAAAAGGAGACATGGAGTATTTTTGAGGAACAAACAAAGAGTTTTATTAAAATACAGACTACACAAAGAAAATTACACAAATCCTAGTTGTACTGATGAATGAAATAATCCAAAATTAGAACAAACATATAACCACTACCCAGATCAAGAAATGGAAAATAATATGGACTGGAGAAACCCTTCTTGTGTCCTTTCCAATCTCTACCACCCTTACTTTTCCAAATGTAACCAATATTCTGACTTTCAATACCATGGGTTAGATTTGTTTTTTTGATGTGGAATAGAAATAATGATAGCACATATTTATCTCATTACTAATTTCATAGAAGAAATTTTATAATATTTCACCATCAAGTATGATGTTGCTGTACTTTATTACTTGTAGACAACTTTTATCAAAAAGGTAATTACCCTTTCTTTTCCTATCCCCTAAACCCCCCATGTTGCATCTCCACTTCCTCATATCAGGGAGATCGGGAGGGAGACAAACCATAAGTGACTCTTAATCTCACAAAACAAACTGAGGGTTGCTGGGGGTCGGGGGGTCAGGAGAGGGGGGTGAGGTAATGGACATTGGGGAGGGTATGTGCTATGGATAGTGCTGTGAAGTGTGTAAACCTGGCAATTCACAGACATGTACCCCTGGGGATAAAAATACATTATATGTTTATGAAAAAATAAAAAATTTTACAAAAAAGCAATTACCATCTATTATTTTGCTATAAGTTTTCTTTAAAGATTTTATTTATTTATCTAACAGAGAGAGAGAGAGAGGAGAGAGAAAGCACAAGCAGGGGCAGCAGCAGAGGGAGAGGGAGAAGCAGGTTTCCTGCTGAGCAAAGAGACCGAGTCAGTCCCAGGACCCTGGGATAATAACTTGAGCCAAAGACAGACACTTAACTGACTGAGCCACCCAGGTGCTCCAATTTTGCTAAAAGTTTTTATCATGTGCAGATGATGAATTTTACTCAATGCTTTCTCTACATCATTTCAGATGGCTATATATTTCACTGCTATTCTTTTACTGTTTAATTAGATTCATTTTCAAACATTAAATTGGAATAATGCCAATAAGTCCATGATATACTATAATTTTAATTTATCATTGAACTGAACTTGCTATTTTTTTGAGATTTTACTTCTTTGTTCATGGGAGAGACTGGCCTATAAATTTCCTTTCTTACAATGTCCTTATAAAACTTGTTAAGAGGAGGGGCAAGATGTAGGAGACCTTGTTTCAACCGATCCCCTAAAGTGAGCTAAATATCTATCAGAACACTCTAAACACACATTAAATCAGCCTGAGATGTACGATTATACACTTCTGGATCTCTACAGGGGCAGAAGACATCAGTGGAGAGATCAGTGGATCTCTACAGGGGCAGAAGACATCATCAAAGTGGGAACACTCGGAATGGTATAGGGAGATAAACAGAAGGGGGAGGGAGCTACCAGAAGCAACCTATTGGAAAGCAATACTTCAATATGAAAGTGCCCTGTGGTTGGGAACCAGCATTAACTTGGAGTCTGGTTAAAAGCACTCAAAAAGAGCAAAAGATCTTAAGGGGAAACTGGTGGAATCGGGTGGTCATGGGCAGGGGCCTAAGCCCAAGGTCCCCAGATGGTCACCACTGGCAACCACCCATGCCAGAGAGAGTCCAGATGGGCCTCCCATCTGTGGTCACTGAAAGTGGCTTTCTGCTGCTTGCACCACTGCTCAGGCTGGGCACACTTCTGCCAGCGCCTGAGAGAGTCCAGTGTGGGTGCCTGCTGGAGGTCTCTGGGCCTGAAGCCTTCCGAGATGTGCAGCCTTCTGCAACCTACAGCCTTCCACAACCTGCGTGACCACAGAGTCTCAGTGCACTCATCCTGTGGCTGAGAGAACCTCGCACTGACTCCAGTCAGGATCCCTCAGCTGGCAGCCTTTTGCGAACTGCACAACCACTGGGTGTGAGTGCACACAGTGTAGGCCTGGACAACAGACAGCAGTCCCGGTAAGGGCAGCCATTGGAATAGGGCTCCCTAGACCAATATCACTTGCGGTTTTAGTGGTATGGGGGTGCAGAGACAAGCGGGGACCTCGGGTGACCACTGGGACAGTGGCTTAGGGTGCAAACCACCTGTGGGAGGTTGTGGTGTTCAGCGGAGTTTGCAGAGTGGGAGTCTGTGTGTTCTGGACCACCCAGAGGGGAGCAGTCTGAAGCTTCTCTCTGAGGTGGAGGTCTGGGTCCGGACAGTTTACTTTCCACTAAACCTCCAAAAAGCCACCAAGAAACAAAAACCTCCAGAGAACAAAAGCCTGAAAACCAGTTTCCACAGAGCCCAGCCCCTTGATAGGGGGCAGGATGACTCAGCCCAACCAAGATTGACTGAAAAACAATGTGGCAGACCCCGCCCCCAGAAGACAAGCCAAAAGAACAAGAGGACAACCACCACAGGGTCCTCATAAAACTATAAAACCCCAACATCAGGGGAAAACAATATATTAAGCTCCCAGTATTGCCCCAAAACCTGTATATTTCATAGACACAACTTTTCTTTCTTTCTTTTTTTTAATTCGTTCTCACAATTCTTGTTCTTTTAATTTTTAAAAACTACTTACCATTACAAATAGAGATTTAATATAACATATTCCATAATAATTTTTTAACTTGAACTTTTGTCATACATATACCTGTGTTTTCTTTCTCTCTTTTTAAAAAGATATACAACCAGATATAAGCTTCAAGGTAATCCTTTTTCCCTATTCAATACTACCCCTATATATAAACCAGTTTTAATTTCCCTTTATTTCTGGAAAGTTGAGTTTATCTTTTAGCAAAGATAACAAGATACGCCCAGGAAGAACTGAAGTAACCTTCCTCAACCATATGAAGAGTTTAGAACCACCTTCCCGTCTTATTCTTCTGTCAGTGTTTCTGTATATTTGTTTTTGATCTGATATTATATAAATCATTACTGAGATTCATTTTGCTAAATTTTTTTTTCTTGTCATATACTTTTGTTGGTCTTTTTGTTTCTTCGTTTTTGTTTATGTACCTTATAAATCTTACTTTTGGGTCTCATTTTGGCTGGGTTTTCTCTTGTTTCCCTCTATCTCTTTTTTTTTCTTTCTTTTTGATGGTGACTTCTGATTGCTCCAAAACTTTCCAGGGTGCACCTTGCCTGGATTGTGGTTGATATATTCAGTTATATATCCCCTCAACCACCTCTCACCAAAATGACTAGGAGGAGGCACACCCAACAGAGGAAAACTTCAAAGACTAAGCCCTCTGCCACAGAACTATTAGATATGGACATAAACTGTATGTCGGAAAGGGAATTGAGGGTAACAATTATCCAGGAAATGGCTAAGTTGGAGAAGACTATTAGTAACAACATAGATTCTCTAAGGGCAGAAATGAGAGCCGATCTGGCAGAAGTTAAAAATGCTATCAGTGAGATCCAGTCTAATCTAAATACTCTAACAGCTAGGGTAATCAAGACAGAAGATTGAATTAGTGATCTACAAGACAAACTGATAGAAAAGAAGGATCAGGGGGAGCCCTGGAACAAGCAGCTTAGAAGGCATGAAAACAGAATTAAGGAAATAGTGCAGTGTTGGTGGTATAGTGGTGAGCATAGCTGCCTTCCAGAATTAAGGAAATAAATGATGCCACGAAATGTTCCAAGCTCAGAATTATTGGGATCCCTGAGGGAGTGGAGAAAGAGAGAAGACTAGAAGATATAGTTGAACAAATTCTGGATGAAAATTTTCCCAGTCTGGGGAATGGAACAATTGTTCGTGTCCTAGAGGCATAAAGGATACCCCCAAAATCAAAAAGTCTAGAAAGACATCCAGACACTTAATTGGGAAATTCACAAATCATAATTTCAGACAAGAGATCTTAAGGGCAGCTAGAAGGAAGAGATTCTTTATGTACAGAGGAAGGACCATCAGAATACCATCAGATCCGTCCACAGAAACCTGGCAAGCCAGAATGGGCTGGAAAGACATATTCAGGGCACTAAATGAGAAGAACATGCAGTCAAGAATAATTTATCCAGCAAGACTGACACTGAAAATGGATGGAGAGATAAAGAGCTTTCCAAGATTGACAAGGTTTAAAAGGGTATGTGGCCACCACACTGGCCCTGCAAGAAATATTAAGGGGGGTTCTATAAAAGAAGAAAGAACCCAAGAGTGACATAGAACAGAAATTTACAGAGACAATCTATAGAAACAAGGACTTCACAGGCAACACGATGTCAATAAAAACATATCTTTCAATAATCACATTCAACATGAATGGCCTAAATGCTCCCATAAAATGGCACAGGGTTGGGGTGCCTGGGTGGCTCAGTGGGTTAAAGCCTCTGCCTTCGGCTCAGGTCATGATCCCAGAGTCCTGGGATCGAGTCCTGCATTGGGCTCTCTGCTCAGCAGGGAGCCTGCTTCCTCCTCTCCCTCTCTCTGCCTGCCTCTCTGCCTACTTGTGATCTCTGTCTGCAAAATAAGTAAAAAAAAAAAAAAAGATGAAAAAAAAATGGCACAGGGTTGCAATTGGGTAAAACGACACGACTCGTCCATATGCTGTCTACAAGACACCCACTTTGAACCTAAAGTTACATCCATACTGAAAGCGAAAGGATGGAGAACCATCTTTCATGCCAATGGCCTTCAAAAGAAAACTGGGGTAGTGATTCTCATATCAGATAAATTAGATTTTAAGCTAAAGACTGTAGTCAGAGATACATAAGGACACTACATCATTTGTAAAGGATCTATCCACCAAGAAGATCTAATAATTGTAAATATTTATGCCCCCAATATGGGAGCAGCCAGTCACATAAGCCAAGTATTGACCAAAATAAAGAGACATATTGATGATAATACATTAATTGTAGGAAACCTCGACACTCCACTCTCAGCAATAGATCATCTAAGCAGAAAATCAACAAAGAAACAAGAGTTTGAATGACACACTGGACCAGATGGACCTCATAGATACATACAGAACATTCCACCCTAAAACAACAGAATACTCATTCTTCTTGAGTGCCCATGGAACTTTCTCCAGAAGACATCACGTATTGGGTCACAAATCAGGGCTCAACCGATAGCAAAAAACTGAGATTATACCCTTCGTATTCTCAGACCAGAGTTCTTTGAAACTGGAACTCAACCAGAAGAAAAAGTTTGGAAGGAATCCAAACACTTGGAAGCTAAAGACCATCCTGCTCAAGAATGTTTGGATGAACCAGGTTATCAAAGAACTTAAACAATTCATGGAAACCAATGAGAATAAAGACACATCAGTCCAAAACATATGGGATATGGCAAAGGCAGTCCTAAGGGGGAAATACATAGCTGTCCAAACTTCACTTAAAAAAATTGAAAAATCCCAAATACACCAACTCTCTTTACACCTTAAAGAACTGGAAAATCAACAATAAATTAAGTCAACCCCACACACAAGAAAGGAAATAATCAAGATTAGAGCAGAGATCAATGAGTTAGAAACTAGAGATACAGTAGAACACATCAAGGAAATTAGAACCTGGTACTTTGAAAGAATCAATAAGATCGATAAGTCACCAGCCAAACTAATCCAAAAGAAAAGAGAAAGGACCCAGATTAATAAAATTATGAATGAAAGGGGAAAGGTCATGACTAACATAAGGAAATAGAAACAATCATCAGAAATTATTATCAACAGCTATATGTCAAGAAATTAAGCAATCTAGAAGAAATGGATGCATTCCTAGAAACCTATAAACTTCCAAGACTGAAACAAGAAGAAATTGACAACCTGTGTAGACCAACATCTAGTAACAAGATTGAAGCAGTTATCAAACCCCCCCCCCAAAAAAACCCAAAAGCCCAGGACCTTACAGATTTCCTAGAGAATTCTACCAAACATTCAAAGAAGAAATAATACCTATTCTCCTGAAGCTGTTTCAAAAAATAGAAACAGAAGAAAAACTTCCAGACTCTTTCTATGAAGCCAGCATTTCCCTGATCCCTGAACCAGACAAAGACCCCATCAAAAAGGAGAATTTCAGACCAATATCCCTGATGAATATGGATGCCAAGATTCTCAACAGGATCCTAGCTAATAGGATCCAACAGTATTTTAAAAAGATTATCCACTGAGGCGCTGGATGGCTTGGTGGGTTAAGCCTCTGCCTTCGGCCCGGGTCATGATCTCGGGGTCCTGGGATTGAGCCCCGCATCGGGCTCTCTCTGCTCAGCAGGGAGCCTGCTTCCCCCTCTCTCTCTGCCTGCCTTTTTGCCTAATTGAAAAAAAAATAAAAGATTATCCACTATGACCAGGTGGGATTTATCCTTGGGATGCAAAGGTAGTTCGACATTCACAAATCAATCATTGTGATAGAACAAATCAAAAAGAGAAGAGAGAAGAACCACATGATCCTCTCAATTGATGCAGAAAAAGCACTTGACAAAATACAGCATCCATTCCTGATTAAAACGCATCAAAGTATAGGGATAGAACAAACATTCCTCACTTCATAAAATCTATCTATGAAAAATCCACAGCAAATATGATTCTCAATGGGGAAAAGCTGAAGCCTTCCCTTTGAGATAAGGAACACAAGGATGCCCACTCTTGCCACTGTTGTTCAACACAGTACTAGAAGTCCTAGCAACAGCAATCAGACAACAAAAAGAAATAAAAGGCATTCAAATTGGCAAAGAAGTCAAATCCTCTCTCTCTTCACAGATGACATGATACTTTATATGGAAACCCCCAAAGACTCCACCTCCAAACTATTAGAACTCATACAGCAATTCAGTAATGTGGCAGAATAAAAAAATCAATGCAGAGAAATCAGTTGCTTTCTTATATGCTAATAATGAAAATATAGAAAGGGAAATTAGAGACTTGATTGCATTTACTATAGCACCAAGAACCATAGGGTACCTTGGAATAAAGCTAACCAAAGAGGTAAAGGATCTGTCCTCGAGGAACTATAAACCACTCATGAAAGAAATCAAAGAAGACACAAAAAGATAGAAAAGCATTCCATGCTCATGGATTGGAAGAATAAACATTGTTGAAATGTCTATACTGCCCACAGCAATCTATACTTTCAGAGGCATCCCTATCAAAATTCCACTGGCATTTTTCAAAGTGCTGGAACAAACAATCCTAAAATTTGTATGGAACCAGAAAGGACCCTGAATTGCTAAGGAAATGTTGAAAAAGAAAAAGAAATCTGGGGATAATACGTTGCCAGATTTCAAGCTTTACTACAAAGCGGTGATCACCAAGACAGCATGGTACTGGCACAAAATCAGACATATAGACCAGTGGAACAGAGTAGAACATCCAGATATGGATCTGCAACTCTACGGTCAAATAATCTTCAACAAAGCAGGAAAAAATATCCAGTGGAAAAAAAGACAGTCTCTTCAATAAATGGTGCTGGAAAAATTGGACAGCTATGTATCGAAGAGTGAAATTCGACCATTCTCTTACACCATACACAAAGATAAACTCGAAATGGATGAAAGACCTCAATGTGAAGTAGGAATCTTTCAAAATCCTAGAGGAGAACGGAGGCAGTAACCTCTTTGACATCTGCCACTGCAACTTCTTTCAAGACACGTCTCCAAAGGCAAGGGAAACAAAAGCAAAAATGAACTTTCGGGACTTCATGAAGATAAAAAAACCGTTTTGCACAGCAAAGGAAACAGTCAACAAAACAAAGAGGCAATCTACAAAATAGAAGATATTTGCAAATAACACTATAGACAAAGGACTGATATCCAAGGTCTGTAAGATCTCTTCAAACTCAACACTCAAAAATCAGCTAATCACATCAGAAAATGGGCAGAAGACATGTACAGACACTACTCCAAAGAAGACATACAAATGGCTAACAGACACATGAAAAATGTTCATCATCATTAGCCATCAGGGAATTCAAATCAAAACCACATTGAGATACCACCTTACACCAGTTAGAATGGCCAAAATTAACAAGACAAGAAACAACAAGTGCTGGATAGGATGTGGAGAAAGGGGATCCTCTTACACTGTTGGTGGGAATGCAAGTTGGTGCAGCCACTTTGGAAATCAGTTTGGTGATTCCTTACGAAGTTATAAAAATAGAGCTTCCCTATGACCCTGCAATTGCACTACTGGGTATTTACCCCAAAGATACAGATGTAGTGAAAAGAAGGGCCATATGTACCCTGATGTTCATAGCAGCAATGGGCACAACTGCCAAACTGTGGAAAGAGCTGAGATGTCCTTCAGCAGATGAATGGATAAAGAAGACATGGTCCATTTATACAATGGAATATTACACCTCCATCAGAAAGGACGAATACCTGGGGCTCCTGGGTGGCTCAGTGGGTTAACGCCTCTGCCTTTGGCTCAGGTCATGATCCCAGGGTCCTGGGATCGAGCCCCACATCGGGCTCTCTGCTCAGCAGGGAGCCTGCTTCTTTCTCTCTGCCTGCCTCTCTGCCTACTTGTGATCTGTCAAATAAATAAATAAAATCTTTAAAAAAAAAAAGAAAGGATGAATACCCAACTTTTGTATGAACCTGGGTGGGACTCGAGGAAATTATGCTGAATGAAGTAAATAAAGCAGAGAAAGTCATTTATCATATGGTTTCACTTGCTTGTGCAGCATAAGGAATAACAAGGAGGACTTTAGGAGAAGGAAAGGAAGAATGAATTGGGGGAAATTGGAAGGGGAGATGAACTATTAGAGATTGTAGATTCTGAGAAACAAACTGAGGGTTTTGGAAGGGAGGGGGCTGGGGGATTGGGTGAGCCTGGTGGTGGGTATTAAGGAGGTCACGTATTGCATGGAGCCCTGGGTGTGGTGCATAAACAATGAATCTTGGAACACTGAAAAAATAAAATTAAATTAAAAAAAACTTGTTAACATAATAGTTGGAAAGTGCATTCTCTCTCTCTTTTTTTTTCCTTTTTGCTATCTGGCAGTCTGTATAGGGTTAGTGCTATTTCCCTCTTAACTGTGTTGAAGAATTCACAGTTGAAGTTATCTAGACAAGAGTATTCTTTGTGGGAAGGGTTATAATTATGTATACACTTTGTTTAATACAATGCTTCCCAAACATTAATGTGTATGTGAATTACATGGGGATCATGTTAGAATTCAGATCCTGTTTCAGTAGGCTTGTGTGAGACCTGAGATTGCCTTTCTAACAAGATTCCAGGATGTCAATGTTGCAGATGCAGGATCGTCACTTAATTAGTAATATTTTATTGTATATGTCAATTCAAAATTTTTGTGTCTCTTTTTGTGTCAATTTCCCTTCTATGTATTTCTAGGAATGTTTCCATTTCATGTACTTTGTTAATTCTTTGGCATGAAAGCTATAAAAAGAGTATTAGAACTACTTTATGTACATTGAATCTCTAGTGGGTATCCTCCTTTTCATTTCTGATACTGTATTTGTGGGTTTAAAAAAACTGGTCAAAGTTAATTTTTGCTTTGAAATAATATAATTTAGGGTTTGTATTATATCTATTGTTTGCTTCCTATTTAATTTCTGCATTTATTTTCTTTTTTCTTTTTTTAATTTAAATTCAATCAGCCAAGATATTGTACATCATTAGTTTTTGATATAATGCTCAATGAATCATTAGTTCAGTATAACAGCCAGTACTCATCATATCACATGCCCTCTTTAATGCCCATCACCCAGTTGCCCCATCCCTCACCCACCTCCCTTCCTGCAACCCTCAGTTTGTTTCTCAGAGTCAAGAGTCTCATATGGTTTGTCTCCCTCTCTTATTTCTTTCCATTCAGTTTTTCCTCCCTACCCTATTGTCATCTGCACTATTCCTTATGTTCCACATATGAATGAAATCACATAATTGTGCAGTTATTTTAATTATTCTTTTCTTTCGTTATTTATTTTGTATTTTTAAATTTTTTAGAGGAAGGGGAGGGGCAGAGATAGAGAGGGAGAGAGAGAAAATCTCAAGCAGGCTCCACACCCAGCATGGAGCCTGATGAAGAGCTCAGTTTCAAAACGCTGAGATCATGACCTGAGTCAAAAATCAAGAGTTGGATGCTTAACCAACTGAGCCACCCCAGTGCCCCTTTATTTATTTTGTATTTAATTTGCTGTTCTTTTAGTAGATTCTTCAAATTAATGCCTACATCATTGATTTTCAACCTTTCTTCTTCTCTATTAAATATATCAGAAGCTATGAAACCTAACCTAAATACAAGTTGAACTGCATGTCACAAGTTTGCTAAACCTATTTTCATTATTAGTTCATAATATTTTCAAATTCTCATTGTGATTTCTTACATCTTCTCCCCAGCTCTACTAAAGTAAAAGTGGCAACTAAATCTGTAATATATAAAGCAGACACCTAATTATTTGATATATGTATACTTTTTTATTATGTTATGTTAGTCACCATAGAGTATGTCATTCGTTTTTGATGTAGTGTTCCAAGAATCACAGTTTGCATATAACACCCAGTGCTCCATGCAATATGTGTCCTCCTTAATACCCATCAGAGGGTAACCCATTCCCCCACCTCCCCTCTCCTCTAAAACCCTCAGCTTGTTTCTCGGACTCCGTATTCTCTTATGGCATTGCTAAAGGATTCAGGTAATCAGTTTAATTAATGCATCTATCACTTTGCATAGCTACCGTTCTTTTTATGAGGAAAATTAATATTTACTCTCAAGAAATTTTATTTATAAGATATAGTATTAGTTTACAATATTTCTTGCCTGAAAATCCAATATATATGTATATTTATATTATATACATACATATATATTATAGACATACATACATATATTACACATATATATTTATATGTAAGGCTAGGCCAGGTGTTGTTTTTTTAATCTGTTTTTATGCAATATTTTTCCATCCCTTTGCTTTCAATATTTCTGTAATGCCTTAATCTCGTTGATACTTAAAACTGGATAATTTTTTTTATTTTGTTCATATTTTATAATTTTTCTCTGTGGGATGTTCAGTCTACTAGAATCTGGAGAGACCACTAAAAACAGCAGTCTAAGTTTGAGGCTTTCCATAAGACATATTTTCCATAATAATTTCTGCCATAGTAAAACAAGAAATAATAGGGATTTGAGAAGAGGCCCTTTGAATCAAAAGCCCCATCTGTAGATTAACGCAGAAAATAGTTGGACCTCAGTGACCTCTATTCTTCCTAGTATTCAGCTAGTCAACATATTTGAAACAATTTGAAGTTTAAAAGAGTTATTTCTTCTAGCATTTAGAACAGTGCCTGACAAGTAATAATTACTATATAAGTATTTGTTATTATTATTGAATATTCTAGTCTATGACCTAATTTTTGATAAAATATATACAATTCACATGGACAAAATACCTGTGATAATGAATCCTGTTTCAGGATTTCTTGGTGCATTGAATCAATATGAAATATTTATTATTCACTATGTACATAAAAATGTTTTGACAAAAAGTTATGTTAAACAATCTTAATTTAAAATCATGTAGGATAACCTCTGACTCCAAAAGACTTAAAATGTACTTGTTAAGAAAATACACACACACACACAATTACACATTACTTATTTAAATATCTTATTAGTCTACTAAATTTGAGGGAAAGAATTCTGTCTTATTTATTCGTGTCTCCTCTATGAAGCTTAGTACACATATCTGTATGTAGCCAACTCTCAAATGATTATGGAGTTAAAATGAGCTTACAAAGTATCATATACTAAATTCTAGAAAATTATAGCTACAAAAAGCATCACCTTGTTTGAGTGATGAATGGGTAAGTTAGTGAATAGAAGTATAAACAAATGAATGAACTAATTTTTTTAAAGAAGTGTATGGATAAAGAAGGTATATGTATACACACACATAATAGAATATTATTATTCAGCCATTAAAAAATGGTGAAATTTTGCCATTTACAATGACATGGATGGAGCTAGAGAGTATTACATGAAGCAAAATAAGTCAGTCAGAGAAAGACAAATACCATATGATTTCTCTCATATAGAATTTAAGAGACAAAACAAAAGATCAAAGAGGAAACTAAAAGAGAGAGGAAGGCAAACCAAGAAATGAACTCTTAACTATAGAGAACATACTGGTTACCAGAGGGGAGGTGGGTGGGGGGAGAGGTAAAATAGATGATGGAGATTAAGGAGTGCATTTGCTGTGATGAGCACCAGGTTTTGTATGGAAATGTTGAATCACTATATGGTATACCTGAAACTAATATTACACTGTACATTAACTAATGGGAACTTAAAAACTTTTAAAAAAGAAAAAAACTGCAACCAAGAAAAAAAATAAAATGATCAACTCACAAAAAATTAAAGAAACATATTACTTAGATAAAGGGAGAAGTATGGTAGTAAATTCTAGGTAAAGAGTATAGTATGATAAAAAAACTTTTAAAGATGAATGAGTAAAACTTCTTAGGGGTAATATAGAGGTCACACAGAACAGAAGGATAACTGATGATTACGGGCTAAGGAGGGTTGTGAATAATAACAATTTTAGACTAGTTACTGGATAATAGTAAGAATTTGAAGTTTTCTCTTCAGCTTAATAGTTATTTTAGAATAATGCAGCAATAGTGGTAAATTCTGAGTAGAAAAGAGATTTTAGTCAACAAATCAATTGCATAGCTATACAAATATTCTATCTATGTATAATAAAATATAGGCCTGAATTTCAGTGTTGGCATTGGGAATGGTAAAGAGACTTGTTATATAGGTGTACTGAAAATAAATTTATAGGGTTTGATAAATAAATACATATGAGAATGTATGGAGAACATCACAACAAAATCATGTCTTACCTGTTCAGAGAAATGTTTCAGTAATGTGATATATTTAATGAGGTGGCTTTTCAAACTGGAAAATTCTGTCATACCATCAAATGGAGGCCTGCCAGGGAAGGATTAACAAAAGGGCCAATCAATTTCATTTTCATTGAATGTCACAGTTTTATACTTTAGGAAACTGGAAATTATAATCTATAATATACAGAGCTTTAGATCACTCTGAAAATCTGCCAAGGGTGAGCTAAATTCTAGACATCATGAAGTTACATAAAAATAACAGAAAACTTATATGGAAGTTGATCAGTGTAATACATCTATGATCTCAGTAAACTGGTAGGATTGTAGGTACACAGTTTACAATCCCTGTTTTCAAGTTACTATAAAAAGGTGGAAGGCAGACTAGGTAATTTCAATTTTTTAATTTCTTTTTCCTTGGCTAACTTACTGTAGAAATGATTACATGAAAAGAACAAAAAAGGAAGAGAAATGTATTAAATATTAATTATCTAATCTACAACTAGATTACCCATTCCTTGAAAAATAAAGATTGGCAGTATCTGGTAATTAATTTTATTTGCCATAAATTAAAAAAGATTTATTTTACTTAGGACTATACAGCCAGTTGACAAGTTTGGGCTCTATTATTTTTATCTAATATAGCTTTCAGGCTTCTGTGGTTTGGATACCTATAATCACAAGTAATAATTTGAATGAAGTGATAATCTACAGAGTATTGCTGTAAGATAATCACCCACTTCATCTATTTTGTTACATTTGAAAAATGGGGAATAATTTTCAGAATGTCATTTGTAAAACAAATTAACAAGTATTGCTGTGCTGAAAACACATTTATTCTCATATAAAAATGTATTTTTTATAAAAATACATATAAAAATGAATTTTTAGTTTTAAATTAGCAATAAAAATTTATAAGACCCCCCCACTTCCTAAGAGATTACAATCTCTGGTGCTTACACAAAAGTGCCATTTTCTGGAAGTCTATTTCTAAAGCACATATGAACAAAGTCACTCAGGCATTTTTTCTGTTCTCATCCATTTCTAGACTTTAAAAAAATAAATATGCAAGAAAATATTTGGTCAATGTAGAGCCCATTACCTCATCCTACCCTATCTCTTAATTTTCAACATGAAACATGCTCAATTTATGTTTCCTTACAAGTAGAGTATTGGGTAGTTATGCTTGGATAAGTGGTCTTGATTTACTATATTGCTCTCCTCAGTGAATTCTGTCATAAATTCTACCTCAAATCAGTAAGCAAATTAAAATTGTAATGACTAATGGAAATACAATATAATCAGAGAAACCCTTGACAAAAGAATCTAAGATTTCCATTTATTATCATAATTAGGAGATTTTAAAACCCACAGCATCAACAGTAATTCTTAAAATGTTACTTATTTTACCAATAAAGCAACACTTTAATAATGCTCAAACATATATAAATGTATAGTGTTTGTAAAGTCAATCTTTTGTACGTAGTTCAGTTGAGAATGTTCAAATAACTCACTACAAAGTCCAAACCTTTCAGGAAAATACAAAAAATGAAGAGGAAACTTCTTGTAAAGAGGTCATATAACCACCTTTCCCCCTTTTTGCCATGATGACATACCGAATTAAACTCCTGAATGAACATCAATTCTCAAAAATACTTATCTCTATTACCAAGATGACTCACTAGATTTATATTCTTATTTTTAATAAAAGAAAAATAAGTTTTAGGCCCAAAATTATAGATTTGATTAAGCCAAATCAAATAACAGATTGAAGCATAATTTGAGAAAAACTCAATATTAAAACTAGTGATGGAAAATTTACATTTTAACAGCATCTTCCCCATATTTTGTTTTAGATACACAAAGATAAAGCCAACTTTAGGATAAACCATGAAATAATTTTCTTGGCAACACAATTTTTTAATTTCAGAGAGAAAAGAAGCAATTCCTCCAATTAGCACACTAACCAGATATCTTATAAAAGAAATTTAATTATTCTATAGGAAATCCAATTAGGATAAGCCCCAAAAATTTATTTTTTGAGCCCCAAACCTTCTTAAAACCCATGTTACAGCCTCATAAGAAATGAACCAGATGAGTCTCTGACACAACTTTCAAAACATATGGTCTTTACTAGAAGGTCTTTGGAAAATCAGAAGTGACTAAAGCTAAGAAATTTTAAAGTACCACGGTGCGTTATAGCAACCATGTCCACTGCAAGGTATATTATTGTGTTTTTGATGTGTTTTATTCATAACATTTTACATGTTCAAAGACCATATTTAGAATATTCAGTAAGTTTATTTAGTATGAATATATTTTATTCAGGTGTCACTAGTTCTTAAGCAAGGACTATGAGAATCTGTAATGTTTTAAACTAAAGTTTAAAAATATCCAAGCAGTGGGGTGCCTGGGTGGCTCAGTGGGTTAAGCCTCTGCCTTCAGCTCAGGTCGTGATCTCAGGGTCCTGGGATCAAGTCCCGCATTGGGCTCTCTGCTCAGTGGAGAGCCTGCTTCCCCCTCTTTCTCTGCCTGCCTCCCTGCCTACTTGTGATCTCTCTCTCTCTGTCAAATAAATAAATAAAATTTAAAAAAATCCAAGCAGTTAGAAAAGAAGTTGCTAAGATGAACCATAAATCTGCCATTTTCAAAAGCTATTATATGATGTCATTTTGTATAGATTTTATCATTTCTGAAAGAGAAGTCTAACTGCCTACTACAAAATATTAAGAACTACTTACCATAAAATATTGCAAGAACAATATAAATACTTTTAATCTTATCTGGTTCCACTGATCAGAACAAAGAAGCCCTCAAATTGGTGATATAATGAAAATTTGCTAAAACATGTTTATTAATACTGTAACCATGATGTGAATTTTGTAATGAGACTACTTTAATAAACAAGAAAATCCAATCCTGTGAATGATCAATTATCAATGAAGCAAATTATATTCATTTTGGGGGTCTTCTGTTGCCACCACTCAGTCCTGTGGCTATCTTTGTTGTATGCCCATTATTCATTTCCCTATTCTCCTTAACATGAATTAATTCCAACAATCTCGATAATTTTCTTTGCTTCAGCTTGTTACCAGAGAGATAATTGTAAGGAGCTTAGAAGAGAGGGAGTAGCAGGGCTGATGAATTTCCTATACTTTATCTAACATGCAAACTGAAATTTCTTTGAAAAAGCAGGTAAGTCACTTAATCCCTTCTTCATGTGAACAAAATGAGTTTATAAAACAAGCATCAATTGAAATGTAAAGAGATGATAAAAATTCAGTAAGAGAACAGTTATCAAAGAGAGAAAAGAAGAGTATTATAACTCCTCTCTCTTATACTTCTCTCACTGGTCATAAAAGGATGCTTCCCTCTCACAATTTAATCTCTCTATCTTAGAGATATAACACTTTCTGATAGTAAAAGCAAAAGCCTAGGACTAAATATCCATATAATATTTCATTTGTGTGTAAAATATAGATAACTATAGTCTTGATCTAAATAGCAATTTGGAAATTTAAATTTTTTTAAGAAACTAAAATATTATTATGTCCCTTACAGGTTATTATCAAAAGAAGATTAGAAATCATTAGCCTTTGATTTCTAAAGACTCCTCTTAGTAACAGAATTTTAAAAGTATTACTGATTATGAAAAATCCCTAATATAATTAATACATAAAGAAAAAAATCACTTTTTGTTGCTGTAAATAGTACAGATGTGGAATTTTAGAACTTTGGTGTAACTTTTGTATATTCCTAAAGGACTGTAAAAAAAACAAGTGTTTCTAATGCAGCAGTTGAGTTTGGTCTATAAAGGAAGCCCAAAGTGAGTCCTTCGTAAAACAAATACTAATTCTGTAAAATGATTTACTTCTATAAAAAGTCAGATGATCACATATTGGTTTATTTTTTTAAAGATTTTATTTGTTTATTTGAGTGAGAGAGAGTGAGCAAGCACAAGCAGGGGGAGGGGCAAAGAGAGAGGGAGAAACAGATTTCCCATTGAGCAAGGAGCCTGATGTGGGGCTCGATCCCAGGACCCTTAGATTATGTCCTGAGCTGAAGACAGAGGCTTTAACCCACTGAGCCCCCCAGGTGCCCCACATATTGGTTTATTTAAAGGGAGTTAGATAAATTTTTTTCACCCTAGGGAGATATTCAGAACATTAATAAAAATTTGTAATTGCATTTGAAAGATACTGTGGAAATAAAATCCAATTCATAGATAAGTTTTCTGAAGAGGAAGAAAGGGGGAGAAATGCAACTAACTTAAGGTTTTACAGATCACATATTAGGTATTACCTTTCCAGAATGTTTAGTATCATCTTGACCATATTAATCAGTTCAAGAACAGCTGTAAGAATGTTACGAGGTGGTTGTTCATTAGTGCCATGTAGAGAACGGGCCCTTCTTCTTTCCGATATCATGACAAGAACACGATCAACAGCATGCTCAAGATGTTCACTTTGTTTTCTGAATCTGGTAGGCATCTTTTTGTCATTCTGAAATTAAAGTGGGAGTTTGGGGAAAGAAATGAGGCAGCACTTATCTAACATGCTATAAATATGGAGTAGGTTCAATAGCAATACCATTTAGCCAAAGTAACATAAGAAGGATATAAAATTACCATCAAACACTTTCCATTCTTTACATATTGTTTTGGTAATCTAATGCCATTCATGGTAGTAGTTACATAAAGGACATGAAAGGAATACGGTTCAGTCATATGAATACTGAGGTATGTACTTTTATAATGTGACAACAACTACTTGCCTACAATTAGCACATGTTAATTCTTGTACTGCCCAATTAGTATACCTACCTCATTTACTTATTAGAGTATAGTCTACTGAGGGAAGACTCCATATTACTTTGTATTCTGGACAGGATTGGATATAGAACTAAGAGACAGGAAAGGAGATCCTTATTTTCATTTATTTCAGAGCCTTGGAAACTATGTATAGTCCATTCTAAGAGCTGATAATTTAAATATACAGGAACCGTAAGAATATTAATTGGGCACTGGTATTTCAATGTACCACTTCAAGTGATTAGACACTTGTTTCATATACATGTATTTTCTTTGCATGAACATGTATACACACACTCCCACTCCTCATGCTTTTGTCCAGGGCCTCATCAAATGGCTATCAGAAATAACCACAGGGTTGTGATAATGGCCTCATGCAACCTCCTTTTTGGAAGAAGTTACTCTAGCTTCCTGGTTTAATGGTCAGGGAATAATCGGTGATTTACTAAGTAGTGAAGAAATCTACTAAAAAAAGACCTGCCCTTTTAAGTTTATGAAATTCTGAGGTGCAGGGAATTTTATTTAATTATGTAAGAAATGTGTTTATGATTATTTTTATCCTAGGTCCAATAAGATATGTGAAAAGATCATATTAAAAGGATTTCTATGAAACCAGAGAACCAAGTATACATCTCTCCAATAATTACTTCTCCCTGATGTAAAATCCATTATGTGATGTTCAAATGTTTACACTTAGTGTTTCACTTTAAAAATCATGAATCAACATAAAAATAGGCCCTCTCAGATTTCAGATGAATCACCTTTGTTTTGGTAGCACCCACTTCCTGCAAATAAACTTGCTAAATACATTTGCTGATTGAAGAAGTAAGATTTATATTTGGATACTTTTCCTTCTCTCAAAGGGTTTTAGAATATGAAAAATAAAGTAATGGAAAATGATGGATTCTACTTTTCTTATTTACAGATGTCATAATGAAATTATCACTGCCAGCATTTAAGATATAAACATTAGTATGGTTTTACGTCCATCTTCTGCTTCCCAGCATTTTCCAGGTTTACTGATATTATCTGAGATTTTAGATACAAATTATTATCATTAATATTAAATAAATTAATGCTATGGGATATATACTTTATCTTTCCAGAGTTTTTCAAAATTCTGTTTTAAGTGTGTAACTATATTAACAAAGATTATTTTCACAAACTGCTTTAATACTTTCATTGCTCGTTGCTGAGCAACATACTACCACATATCTGTAGTTGGAGTATTTAATTTTATTCATCCTTTGGTCACCTGAAGTGTATTTCCCAGTAATTTTAAGGAATTAATGGGTAATATATTCCCTGACTTTGTATTCTTAAGGATATTTTTCAGTTCCCAACTCACATAAATAGTTTCTCAAGGTCACACAGCTAATTATTAGCAGATCTTATCCTGGAAACAGAAGCCTCCTGATACTGCTTTTTCTACTACATTATTAAATGTATTTGCCTCTAGAGAGCTAAGGAAATATGGGAATTTTTTTTGTGTGCCATGCTATTGTGAGATCTGAATTTGTACAAATCATTAAATGTCTCAGAGTCATGTTTGTTTATTTCTCTCTAAAAATGTAGATACTAACACCTGTTTTATCCATCCGTAGGATTGTTAAAGATATCAAATATATAAATAAGAGTTATTATTATTTCCATATAATTATTATATACCAAAAAGTCACTATTTTTAAATAATTCTTAACAACCAGACCCTATGCAATCTCTTCATAATCCTAAAGAAATTTCAAGGAAATTAAAGTTTAGACCATCTGATATTCTAAGTAAGTTTGAACTGACTTTCCTAATGTATTTTTGAAAATTCTATTAATATTAAATAATTGATAAATACTATTCTTGTTTTGTTTGATACTTCACCAGACCTTCTTTAAAGAGTGAAAAACAGATATATGTCTTCTCTTCTTTATTTTTTGATTTAAAATCATCTTGCTGAAAGCAAACTCAAAACAATTAGGTCAAGTAACTTACATTTTGGTAATCTTTAGAAATGAGAAATGAAAACCCAGGAGTGCCATAATGGTGATTATTTTAGCATGAATAACTAACATCAGATAGAATTAGTGATCTGGAGGACAAACAGATAGAGAGAAAGGATCAGGAGGAAGCCTGGAACAAACAGCTTAGAAACCACGAAAACAGAATCAGGGAAATAAATGATGCCATGAAACGTTCCAACGTCAGAATTATTGGAATACCTGAAGGGGAAGAGAAAGAAAGAAGTCTAGAAGATATTGTCAAACACGTTCTT
>PISX010021190.1:0-34219 GCA_004024625.1 Mellivora capensis
GAGGCCGCAGCGGCCGTGGGGTCAGGGGCCCGACCCTGAGCCCAGCAGGGAGGCCCATCCCCAGGGCGGTGGCCAGGAGGGCCAGTAGTGGCAGGCGTGGGGTCTGGGCTGCCTGACCAGTGGCTGCGCTGGAAGGCTTCCGGTGGCTCCCGCCCACCGCAGGCTGTGCTCGCACATCTGGGCAGCTTGGGCCCAGCACGCCCCCACGTCTCTGACTTGTTCGCCCAGCACAGGCCGTGCTAGGAAGGCACACGTGTGGTAGCGTGATAGGCCTCGGCAACCCAGATTCCAGTCTGTAAGCGTGTCCTGTCATCCTGGACAGTCCCGGGGATAGGCAGAGTCCAGGCCTGGTGGGGACCTCCTTCCCAGGGTTCAGCACCACGTGTCCCCTCCTGGAAGGTCCTGAGCAGGCTTGGTGCTCTGGGGGCCCTCAGGACAGGGAGAGACTTCCCTTGTTGGCGCCCCTGGGGCAGCAGCTGGAGCAATGGCGACCGAGGGCACAGTCACCCACAGAAGGCAGAGAGCCCGCGTCTCGTGGCACGGCTGGGACCCTACGTAGCCATGGTGTGCCCTCCCTCCTTGGCTCTTTGCTGCATGTCTTTGTCGGTCCCCTTGCCTCCAACGGTTCTGCTTGGCCAGGGAAGGCTTGCCCGCTGCTCTCCACCTGTCCCCAGCCTGTGGGGCTCACATCGTAGGGTGGTACCTGCTGTAGGCCAGGGACCATCCCTGCTGTGATGTCCTTTCCTCCGGCACACGACTCTGGAGCCCAGACAGCACTCAGGACACAGGGGCAATGGCTCCCCTCCCCTCCGCCATGCCTCCAGTCCCTGGCAAGACCCGTGGATGGGCCTGTGCATCCCCATCCCCCAGAGGTGGCCCTTGCAGCCGCAGCCCCTCTGCTTGGAGCCCCTCCCCGCCATCCAGTCCTGCCCCTGGCCTCACCCCAAGGGCTCCCACTTGCTCCCAGAGGGCTGTGGGAGGAGGGAGCTGCGGACTGTGGTTTTCCCAGTGCTGTCAGGCCGGGGTATATCTACCTTCTGTTTAGGAATTTGGGTCCTGGGGGTGTGGGGGAATAGTGCACCGTTTGGATTTTCCCCGGCTTTGTACACGTGACAGCATGTGAAGGTGCATGTCGTGATGACCTGATATGTGTATGTTATCCGTGATCCCCACGGTAAGGCTGGTGAGCACCAGCTGGACTTTTTGTGTGATTTTTCTTTACTGGCTTCCTTGTGCCTTTGAGGCCAAGCCACAGCCAGTGTCCCGACCAGCCCCCTCAACCTCTTCTGGCCCACAACACTGGCCCCCTAGCCTCCGGCTCTCCTCCCTCCTCAGGCAGGGTCTGCAGCACCCAGGCCCCCTTGGGCACCTGGCTCTGGGACACGGGAAAGTCTCCGAAGCTACTCATGGGGCTGGGGGTGGGGGGGTCAGGCGTCGGGGCCGGAGTGGGTGTGAGAAGAGCCAAGCCAGGGTTGGTGGGGACAGGAACAGCTGGGGCGGCCTGGCTGCTGGCTCCAGGAGGTGGGGTGGTGGCGAGCTGGGGCCTGCTCAGGAGGAGGGCCGGCCAGGTGGAGGTGCTGGGGGGTGGGGCACGCAGGAGCTGACTCAGCACCGGGAACAGGGGCTGGGAGCCTGGAAGTCCCCGCCTGGTGGATGGCTGGGGCCACGAAGGAAACCAGCCCTGCTGTGACCTGGACCCTGAGGGGGCCCCCCCCAGCCAGGCTCTGCGCTCCCTGCTGCAGGTGTGGGACTTTGGGGCTCACTTGCCCTCCCTGCCAGCCCCTGCCCAGGACAAGTCTGGAGCCAGGGAGCCAGCCCCTCTGCACTGACGACGTGATCTTTCTTTCCTATCCCTTCAAGTCTCCAAGTCAACAAGCACCTTCAGCCAAGAGAGAAATGATCAAATGCGTGGACTTCCTTCTGGGTCAGTTCTCCATCCCCTCAGGGGTGGAGCAGGGCTAAGACAAGAGGAGAGAGGCATGGAGAGAGCCCCCCAGGAGCCAGGCCCCTGGGAAGCCATGACAGGAGACACCCCCCCAACCCTGTGCCATCCTGGAATGTCCTGCCACCAGACACAGAGCCCAGCCGGGAATATCCGTGGGCCCACCTCTCCTTGCCCGGTCGTCCCACAGCCACCCACCCACCCTTGCATCTCCCAGTCTCTCGCCCCTGAGCATGCGGCCAGGAAAGAGAGTTCCACGTTGTGGGAAGTCATGTCCCGTGTGACCCCAATGAGGTCTCTTGGCTCACAGAGCGGAGGAGCCCAAGCGGCCCGGGGAAGGCTCACAGGAGTGACCCAGCTCATACTCCTGTGCAAACTGGAACCGTTGGCCCCCAGCCTCGCCCCACCAGCCATCCCCCAAAGCCCCTGTCCAGGGGCTCCTGGATGCTCAAAGTTGCATTGGCCTGGCCCCATGGTCACCTCCCTGGCCTGGTGTGGCCTCCAGGACCGGCCACGGCAGCCCTATCTCTGTCGGAGGCAGAAAGGAGTATGGCGAGTGACCAGCCAGGCCACCTGGAGGGAGGCAGGCATGGACTCTTATCTGGAAAAGCCATAGAAGCTGTGGAAGGATCCCGAACCCCACCACCTCCAGCCCCTGCCCAGTGCTGGCCCTCACTAGGCCACCCAGCTAGTGCTTCTCGGGGACCCTCCCCTCAGGTCCCTGCATTCATTAGAGGGGTGTCGCTCCAACTGCTCCTGCCACCTGTCCCAGGTCACAGCTGGTCATGCAGTGTGGGTAGGGGATGCGCGGCCTGGGTCGGTGTGTGCCCCCGGAGCACTGGGCCAGGAGTCCTCAGCATTGGTCTGTGCTGGGCGGATGTCCAAGGTGGGGCTAGCAGGGTTCAGTTCCAGGGAGACCTCATGGGGGAGGCAGATGCCTGGTGGTGGCCTGGTGCGGGCAGAGCCTTCCACATGTGGCCCATGCATCAGGCCATGGTTCCTGGGGCCGTGACGGGGCAGCTTAGGGGGTGCAGGCCTTCACCTGGTGGGGTGCTCTGGACATTCTGAAGGACAGTGGGGCTGGGGGGTTGCCCTGTGTGTACAGGCTCTCTGCAGGAGCTCCAGCCAGAGTCACAGCAGGTCCCACAGAGCTGATGCAGCCAGTCGTCCCCCCACACTGTCCCACTGCCTCCCCAGACCCCTCTGCCCCCTCCCTGTGCTCCAGCCCAGGGGGGCCCATCTGCTCAACCCAGATGCCTCACTTCAGCCCACTGGCCCCCAAGGTTAGAGAACCCTGATGTGGGCCTGCACTCCTGCCACCTCCCTGCCCACGCGTAGCCCACGGCCCGGCTTCCCTCCCATCCTGCCACCCTCCTGCTCTGCTGGTCCACGGAGAAGCGCGGGGATCCCCATGGGGGCAGCCCCTGCGGTCTCCACTCAAAGCTGTCCCTCTAGGCCAGGGGAGAGGAGCAAGGCCCAGACCACAGGACCCTTTGTAGAGAAGTGAGGCCCCACTGGTAGGTGAGGCGGGGACCTGGTCTTTCTGGAAACTGCGGCGGTCACAGGATGGTGGAGCAGGTGTGGAGGAAACGTGGGGAGCATCGGTCTGGCCTGGCACCCAGCACTCATCAGGGTCTGCAAGTAGGAAAGGAATCAGCCAGGGAACAACCCCGTAAAGGAGGAACCAGCTCCACCAACACAGGCCACACCGGGGACACACACTCGCTCGGGAGTGGGGAGGCCTCCGGTGTCCGACACAAGGTCAGGTCTGGCTGGGGCAGCTGAGGACCGGTACGGGAGTGCAGACAGATGGGACCCATGGGGACCACTCAGAGGGCTGGGGGGTTAGATACTGGGGCTTGTGTGGGAGAGACCCACGATGTCAGTAGCATGGTCTAAGGGCGTGAACAATCAGGGACACGGGTCCACTGCCTCCAGGAAGGCAGCCTGAGACCTGGCTGCAAGGTGCGGTGTAGTCCTGGGGGAAGACGGGCTTTAATTCTTAAGAGATGTTCTTGAGCAGGAGGAGGGGAAGGCAAGGAGACGGTGGACGTGGTGGCATGCCCAGGAATGTGGGGAACCACACGCCGTTGGGGGGTTTGGCCAGGAGACCATGCACAGAGGGGGGAACAGCCCATGCCCCAGCTGGCTTCTGCAGCAAGGCAGAGCTGCTGCAGAGGGAAGGCCAGGCGGGTGACCTGCCCTCAGGGGCAGGGGGCTGCAGGGGGATGGGGGGATGAAGCCTGTATTAGTGGAGATACCGCTGATGGGGATGAAGGTGCAGGGAGGTGGGGCAGTGGCCCGGGGCCTGCAGGGTGTGCAGGGAAAGCCACCGGAGCCAGATTCTAGCAGGACAGCAATGAGGAAGCTCCAGGTGCTGCAGGGCTGGGCTGGGAGCCTCCAGGCAGGCTGGCCTGGAAGATTTGGGGGAAGGAGGGCGGAAGGATGATAGCTTCTCCTTCCTCTGGACATCCAGAGGGTAGGCTGGTTTCTCTGACGGTGAATCCCCATGTCTGGCAGCTCTTACCACAGCTGGATGGAAGTGGGTTAGACTCCGGGTAGGACTTACCTAAGGTCACCGTGGGAACACAGAGGCAGGGCTCCTGAAGAACCCAGAAGCCCCTGTCCCTCCTTCTCGCTGGGGGCTTAACCTCCTAGGGCCACCAGAAGAGCTTCTGGGGGTCCAGCAGAGGCTAACACAGCTGGTATGGACTCAGTTTCTCCCCATAAACAAAGGAGACATAGGCCTTCCGCCTGGAGGCTGCCAGGCCAAGTACTGACCACACAGAGACCTTCCTCAGGGACTGAGGGGCTGCTCTACATCTCCGCCCAGGGCCTGGGATGCAGCACACCCAGCAGCCGCAACGGAGGAGACAGATGGGCTCCCCAGGCTGGAAGAGGACAGCTCCAGGGAGACAGGCTACAGGTGGCACTGGACGGGGCATCCACAGGGGCAGGACTTGGGGTCACGTGGGGAGCGGGGGAGGTTGTCCACGGCGTCTGTATATGAGATAACCTGGGGGGCACGTGGAGGTGTCCATGGGCGGTGGGATCCACCATTACCCAGGGGAGAGGACGGGGGGCATCCACAGGCAGTGATATCTGGAGTCCCCTGGGGGAGCAGGTGGGGCGTCTACAGGGGGCAGGATCTGGGGTCACCTGGGAGGTGGGCGGGGGGTCCACAGCGGTGGGACCCACCATCACCAGGAGAGCCGGCTGGAGTTACAGCTTGTCACCCATCTGGTTGTGGAAGCTCTTTCCTGTAGGTCCACAAAAGGACCTGTCACTTCTTCCTTGAAATCAAGGTGGAATTACATACAGTTAAATGGACATGGTTTGGTCACTCCAGACACATAAACACGTGCGTGACTACCAGTCCCATGCATCACAGAGCGCTCCCATCACCCCACCCCGCGCGGCCCGGAGAAACTTCCACAGGGAACGGAAAGTCCTATTTCTAACCAGCCACCTCGGTAGCCGTGGCCTTGTTGGCTGATGGACTGAAAAACCAAATTTCTCTCTCGTTTGCTGTTCCACATAATTTAAATGTCACAGGCGCATGCAGTGAGTGGGAGCCGACGGGAGATGTTCCCTCCCACACCTTCCCCTCAGGCAGTCTCCAGCCTGAGCTCAGGAGGACCCTGCGCCCTGGCTTCTGCCCCATCTATTGCTCCTGCACCTGCAACGCAGTCAGCGGGGGTTGTGGGGGGAGGCGGGGGACACCAGCTGTCCACCCTTGCTCCTGTGGGTGGGGACATGGCTGGCGGCTGCCTGATCCCCGTGCTGTGGTCATCCCCTGATGGGTTGGCTGCTGCCTGGGCCGTTGGGCCACGGTCACTCCCTCCGCCAAGCGGCCCTTGAGCTAACCAGTCTCCTCCTCCCCAGGTCGCTGGCCATCGGGCCGCAGTACTCATCCCTGGGCACTCAGCCCATCCTGTGCGCCAGCATCCCTGGCCTGGTCCCCAAGCAGCTGCGCTTCTGCCGGAACTACGTGGAGATCATGCCCAGCGTGGCGGAGGGCGTGAAGATCAGCATCCAGGAGTGCCAGCACCAGTTCCGCGGCCGCCGCTGGAACTGCACCACTGTGGACAACAGCCTGGCCATCTTCGGCCCTGTGCTGGACAGAGGTAGGCAGGCGCGCTCGCTGGCCTTCGGGGGTAGGTGGCAAGCTGGGCATGGGTGCTGCAGGTGCAAGCAGTGCCCTTCAGGATCAGGGGCCGCTCCACCTGGGTCCACGGCGCTGTGTCCCCAACGCTCTGCCTGAGAACAGCATCACAGGGAGCTCCGCCAGCTATGCAGACCTCATTCTCTGGCCATCTCCCACGCTCACCCGTCCTGGGGGTCTCCTGGAGCTGGGAATGCCATAGTTTCATGGAAAGAGTCCTCCTGTGTCCCCTTCCCCAGGAGAAATTGTGCTGTTCCAGGGGGACAGGCTTCCCACAGGAACCAGACCTTCAGGGCATCTTGCAGAGAAAATACAATTAGAAAAAAAAACACGGGGTAGGGGAGGGTAGATGCACACCTCAGGACTTGTCCAGGATGCTGGGGGCAGGGCTTTACTTTAGGAAGAGCTAGAAGGTGAGGGTTGGGCGTGGGTGAACTTGGGGTGAAGAGCAGATTTTCACCAAAGAGAGTGGTTTGCACAACGTCTGCAAATCAGAGGGCATCAGGGCCATGTGCCCAGTTGGTCCCCGCTCTCTCCCACTCAGTGGGAACACCTGAAGGTGGCCTCTGCAATATGGTGGCTGCGGAGGGAGAAAGGCTCCTTACTCTCAGCAGGATGGTTTCAGGGTTGGTCCACATGCTGCAGGTATCAGCTCCTCCTGCCTTCCCACGGGGGGAGTAGTATTCCTCTGTGCATTTTATGATCCATTCATTCATTGCTGACAGACATTTGGCTTATGTCCACCTTGTGGCTGCTGTGAACAGAGCTGCTGTGGACATTTTTGTACAAGTATCTGTTTGAATACCTGTTCTCAAACCTTTGGCATATATTCCTAGGAGTGCAATTGTTCTGTGTAAGATCTGGGGGAAACACCGCAGTTTTCCGCAGGGGCTGCATTGTCTTACATTCCCGCAAGCAATGCTTGAGGGTTCCAATTTCTCCACATCCTCACCACCGTGTAATTTCTGCCTGTTTCCTTATCCATCCAGTGGGTATGAAAGGATATCTCGTGGTTTTTATTTGTGTGTGCCTGGTGAGTGATAATGGTGAGCATCTTTTTGTGGGCTTGTTGGTCATCTGTATGTCTTCTTTGGAGAAATACCTATTCGTATTCTTTGCCCAATTTTTTCTAAAGGATTTATTTATGCATTTGAGAGAGAGCACCCATGGAGGGGAAAGGCAGAGGGAGAGAGACTCTTAAACAGACTCTACACTGAGCACAGAGCCCAATTTGGGCTCAATCCCAGGACTCTGAAATCATGACCTGAGCCAAAACCTGGGCAATGGATGCCCAGATAACTGTGCTACCCAGGCACCCCTGCCCAGTTCTTAATTGGGGTGCTTGTCTTTTTGTTGTTGAATTGTCAGAGCTCTTTATATGTTCTAGATGCTGCATTTTCTATCAGATCCATGATCTGCAAATAATTTCTCCCATTGTATAGGTGGTCTTTTCATTGTTGTGACAGTGTCCTAGAATGCACAAAAGTTTTAAATTTTGATAGAGTCCAATTTATCTACTGAAACATCATATTAAAGTAAGCACTGCCTAATCTAAGGTTACAAAGACTTGAACCTATGTTTTCTTCTAAGAGTTTTATACTTTAATCTTTTACATTTAATATTTGATTTATAGGGAATAAATTTTTGTGTATGGTGTGAGGTCAGGGTCCAACTTTATTCTTTTGCATGTGGAAATCCAGTTATTTCAACACCATCTGTTGTTGAACAGATTATTTTTTCCCCATTGAATGGTCTTCGTGCCCTTGTCAAAAATCAACTGGCCATGGATGTGTAGATTTCTTTCTTGACTCAGTGCCAATCATTGGTCTATATGACCATCGTCTTGCTAATTCCACACTATTTTGATGGCTCTATACTATGTTTTGAAGTCAGGAAGTGCCAATCAAATCCTCCATTCTGGGTTTCCTTTACAAGATTGTTTTGGCAATTTGGGACCCTTGTAATTCCGTATGAATTTTAGAATCAATTTCTCCATGTCTGTGAAAAGGGCTTTTGGGATTGTCATGGGCATTACATTCATTTAATCTATGAACATGGGATGACCTTCTGTTTATTGAGGTCCTCCTTGTTTTCTTCCAGCATTGTTTTTGTAGTTTTCAGCATGTAAGTCTTGTACTTCCCTCACTAATGCATTTCTAAGTATTTTTTTCCTTCTTGATGCTATTGCAAATGGAATTGTTCTCTTATTTTCCTTTTTGATCTATTCATTGCTACCATATAAAATACAAATAATTTTTGTTTTGATCCTGTATCCTTCAACTTTGCTTAATTTGGGGGTAGCTCCGAGAGGTTTTTTGTAGGTTCCTTCGGGTTTTCTATATAGAGGATCATGTCACCTATGAATGGTGACAGTTTTACTTCTTCCTATACAATTTGTATACCCTTGATATCTTCTTCTTGCCTGATTGTTCTACTGCTTCCAGCACTATGTTAAGTAGCAGTGGTGAAAGAGGGCACTCTTGTCTTGTTCCTGATCCTAGGGAGAAACGTTTCAGTCTTTCACCATCAACTAAGTGGGTTGCTGGGGTTTTCCAAAACTGCCTTTTATTAGGTTGAGGAAATTCATTTCTATAACTCATCTGTTGAATTTTTGTATCCTAAAAGGATGTTGGATTATATCAAATGCTTTTTCTGCTCCAATTAAGATGCCCATGCAGTTTTATTCCTTCATTCTCTTAACTTGATGTGTTATTATTGGTTGATTTTCCTACACTGAAGCACCCTTGCATTCTTGGGATAACTCCCCATTGGTCATGGTCAATAATCCCTTTAACATGCTGGAGGATTTTGTTTGCAAGCATTTTGTTGAGGATTTCTGCATCAATATTTACAAGGGACATTGGTCTGTAGTTCTCTTTCCCTGTTGAGTCTTTGTCTCACTTTGGTATCAGGGCAACAGTGGCCTCAGAGAATGAGTTAGGAAATGTTTCTTGCTCTTCTGCTTTTTGTAAGAGCTTGAGAAGGATTGGTGTTGATTCTTCTTTAATTGTTTGGTAGGATCCACCAGTGAAGCTTTGGTTTCTTTGGAGGTTTTAAATTACCGGTTTGATCTCATTACTTGTTATAGGTCTGTTCAGATGTTCTATTTCTTCTTAAGTCAGTTCTGATATGTGTGTGTGAGAGAGAGAGAGAGAGAGAGACTGTATCCATTTCATCTAGGTCAGTGTTACATTTTGGAAGGATAGTCTTGCCAAATGTAGAATTCTTGGTTGAGAGTATTTTCCTTCAGTACCTGGAATATATCATCCCACTGCCATCTGATTCTGGTTTCTGATGAGAAATTATCTGTTAATCTCATGCAGAACCCTTTGTACATGACAAGTTGCCTCTCTCACTGCTTTAAAGATTCTCTTTTTCTCTGTCTTTTGAAAGTTAATTAAAATATGTCTCAGTGTGGATCTCTCTATGTTTATCCAACTTGAAGTTTATTGAGCTTCCTGGAAATAATGATTCAAGTGCTTTATCAAATTTTAAACTTTTTGGCCATTATTTCTTCAAATATTCTTTCTGTCTCTGTCTCCTCTATCCTCTCCTGGGACACCTACAGTGTGGTGTTTGTTGCTACATTTGATGGTGTCCCACAGGTCTGTTCATTTTTCTTCATTCCTTTTTCTTTCTGCTACTCAGACTGCATAATTGCAATCGAACTATCTTCAGGATCAACAATTCTTTCTTCTGCTGCTCAGCTCTGCTGCTGAGAACCTTTAGCAAATATTTTGTTTCAGTTATCATACTTGTCAGCACCACAATTTACATTTGGCTACTTTTTGTAATTTCTATCTCTTTACTGATATTCTCTCTTTGTTGAGACTTTGTTCTTCTGGTTTCTTTTATCATTTTTGACCATATTTAGGATGGGTGATTTAGTCTTTGTCTGGTACATCCAATATTTGTGCTTCATGGGGAAGCTTCCTGCTAATTTCGTTCTTTTGTGAATGGCCTGTACTTCTTTGTGTCTTTGCATACCTTGTAATTTTTTGTTGATATCTATGCCTTTTGATCATTATAAGATGGTCATGCAAGAAATCAAAATCTTTCCCCTCCTCAGAGTTTGGTGTGCTTACTGTGGGTGGTAGTTGCTTGTCTGTTTAGTGACTTGGCTTTAGCTTGTGGTCAGCCAGTGATTTGGCAAAAATTTCCTTAATGTCTTGGAGGGGGAAAAAAGGAAACAAAGGAAAGAAAGAAAACTCCTCTGGTCTTTGCAGATTGGCTGTGTCATGAAGTGAAGTCTTCCAGCATTGGCTAGTCTGCCCATAGCCCTGCCTTAGCATTCACTTCCTGCCTGCACTGGGCCTGAAGATCAGCTGTGGATGGAAGCTTACAGTCTCTCCTGAGCATGCTCTCTGCCCTTTGCGTGAACATGACTTTAACTCTCCTGGTACACACAGCAGCTTTTCAAACCCTTAACCCCCCAAAGCAACTCTCCCCAACACTTTGGCCCCACATGGCCACTATAATTTTTTGTCCCACCTGGC
The DNA here is from genome assembly GCA_004024625.1 of Mellivora capensis. Lineage (NCBI taxonomy): Eukaryota > Metazoa > Chordata > Mammalia > Carnivora > Mustelidae > Mellivora > Mellivora capensis. Next base: position 10,604 of record PISX010021190.1, read on the forward strand.
AGCACTTGCTCATTTGATTTTCAGTGTCACTTTCAGTTAGCCACTGTTCCATCCTGAGAGAATTCTGAGGTAGGCATCAGTTTTTCAAGTCAAACAGACAATTTCTTGAGGAGCAACATCTATTCTGCTCCCTCTGGAACTATCCACCCACATGGGAAAAATGCACACTGCCACCTCAAGACTTCTCTAGGCCAGGGAGGGTGGTGTGACCAAGTGAAAATGCCTCCAAGATCTTAGAACTTGTCAGAGACACCTTTTCTTGATTCACCATTTGCTTGATTTCTAAAAACCTTGAACTCCCTTCCAGGTCTCTGACAGTTTCTGCTCCATTCTTTCCATGTTTCTGTGGAGGAATGGGCCCTTGGAGCTCCTCATTTGGCCATTTTGCCAATGCCACTCCATAACACCTTCTCCAAACTGGCCTCAGAGGCTATGCAGTGCCACATTCTGTTAGAGGAGGCAGTTACGAAGGCCCACTTGGGTTCTAAGGTAGGGGACCCAGACGCCACCCCTCAGGGCATACTGAGGTACCCTAGGGAGACAAACATGAAGGATAGAACACTCACTGATTCAGCTGCCTCTGGAATGCAGAGGAAGGGGCAAGAGATGTCTGGCAGGAAGAGACACTGAGCCCTGGGACTGGTGGTGTGCATGGAGGGGAAGACAGCTGAGGAGGGGTTCTGAGAGTGAAACCAAGCATTGCATGGAGAGTTGGCGGTGCCAGATTACATTTGTTCAAGTGCCTGAGGCTCCCCCACTTAAGGTGGTCATAGCCATGCCCACAGGCCATTGTAGGGAAGGGAGGGGGATCACACCATGTGACCTTGACTAGTGAGTCAGTTGACTTCCTGGAGTGTCAGCGTCCCTGTCTATAAAATGGGAGACTAATTGCCACTCAGCTGATTTCACAGAGCTGCTGGTTGGGGTAATTACATGGTAGTCCCCACAAGGACAGCTGCTGCCATGTGTGGGAAGAGTTAGGGTCAAAGGACACTGTGGTACATCAGCTGTGTGAGGGCCTGCATGTGTGTGTGTGTGTTTGTGAGTGTGTGTGGTATGGTGTTCATGAATGTGTGTGTGCATCTGTGTGGTGGGTGGGTGTACATGTGTGGTATATGCATATGTGTGCATAAGTGTATGTGAGCAAATATACACATTTATCTGCACTGGTGTGTGTGCACACATGTGAACACACTCATGTGGTGTGGTTGCCATCCACATAGGTCCTCTGCTGTGCCAGTGGTGTTGTGGCCTGAGGAGGCATGTCCATCAGGCCCCTAGACACCCCTGAAGGCTTCCTGCTCCCCCAGGTGAGAAGAAGTGTCAGGTACTTCAGGAAGGACACAGGAGCCTGACCTACCTGAAGAGGCTGACAGCTGGGTGGTGGAGGAAGGCAGTGTCGGGCAGGGTCTGCCCCACCTGGAAGCCAGGGAAGGAAGCGTGTGCTTACTTCTGGGCTCTATTCTGCCCCATGGTCTACATGTCTGTTCTCTGCCTGTTCTGTTGTACAGCTGGAAATCAGGAGGTGTGAGTCCTCCGACTTTGTTCTGCTTCTTTGAGACTGTCTTCACTATCCAGGACCCCTTGCCATTCTGTATGGATTTTAGGATCAGCTCATCAGTTTTGTTTTTTTTTTTAATTTATTTATTTGTCAGAGAGAGCGAGAGAGCAAGCACAGGCAGACAGAGAGGCAGACAGAGTGGCAGACAGAAGCAGAGGGAGAAGCAGGCTCCCTGCCGAGCAAGGAGCCCGATGTGGGACTCGATCCCAGGACACTGGAATCATGACCTGAGCCGAAGGCAGCCGCTTAACCAACTGAGCCACCCAGGCGTCCCAGCTCATCAGTTTTTGCAAAAACAAAAGCTCGATGTTTAGAGTGTGTTGAATCTGCAGATCACCTTGGGGAATATTGTCATTATGATATTAAGCCACCCAATCCATGAACATGGGATGTCTTTCCATGTATTTAGGTTTTTATCTATGACATTGGGCAATTTTCAGCATACAAACCTTGTACTTCATTTGCCAAATCTATTCCAAAGTATTTTACTCTTTTTTGATGCTGTTGTAAGTGGAATTGTTTCCTTAATGTCACTTTTGGATTGTTCATTGCTGGTGCATAGAAAAGCATGATTGGTTTCTATTGTCAAGCTCATACTCTGTAATGTTGCTGAAGGTTTATCAGTTCTGATGGATGTTCTGTGCATTCCATAGGATTTTCATATCATTGGCTAACAGGACAAGTTTTCCTTCTTCCCTCCAATCTGGATAGCCTTTCTTTCTTTTTCTTGCTCCTTGCCTGGCTGGAGCCTCTGGGACAATGTTGAGTGGCAGTGAGCAGAATGGGCACCCCTGATTTCCTCCTGATCTCAGGAGTGGCTTTCAGTCTTTTACCACTGGGTATACAGTTCTTAACTTTTAAAGATCCAGGTGTCAGGATCTTCATTCATGCCAATGAATATGTGACATGGGAGAATTTTGATATGATGTGACTCTCAATTCTTTGATTTTTTTTTCTGACTTATATATGACAAAAATCACATAATAATCTATTATCAAAAAGTTTAAAAATCTGTCCACTCATGTCTCGGTTGGGTCCTCCTTTCACTCTGTGGAAAACAAGTAGTTGGTGATGACCTGATTTGCACAGAGCTCCATGACCCAGTTGTTATCAACATGGCCTGGAAGCCTGTGTATCCCTACCTTGGACAAGTGGGAGATGGTGGGTGTAGGGGTGCAGGCAGGGAGGAAGGGAGGGTGCCTTGGAACCACCCATGTTGTCCAAGGATCCTGACCCATTTCCATGCACCCTCTCGGGATACACAGACCTGACTTGGAGATCGCTGGAGTAAGCCATCATTCCCACTGGGATGCAGCCTCACCCTCCCTGGCTACAAGCTCCATCCTTTCCCCCATATGTTCATACATTGGGCTGCATCATCTCAGAGCCCAACTCACAACCCTCCAGGTATGCTCAGACACAATTTCCTCAGTCAGGGTGGCCTCAGAGGGCCCTTGGCCTCTGCACCCAGTCCTGCGGCTCTGCCCTTCTGCATGACCACCACCCCCTCCACGGGCACTCTCCTGGGGCCTTATCCAATCCCCGCCTGCCTAAAACCTCACTGCTGCACACAGACTTCCCTGCCCTTACAGAGCTGCCTGCCTCTGCACGCCGTCCTCACTGCTCCCCACAGTCTGAAACTGGCTCAGCTCCTGCAATCCTCGTTCTCTCCATTCAGCCCCCTTCCCAGGCCCCGGAGCAGCTCCAAGTTTCCTGACTCTGTGCCCACCCCACTCTCCCAGGACAAGCACCAGGCCCTGCAGGGTGCCCTCACATCTGCTGGGGTCCCCTGTCACACACAGCAGGTGCACAGCGGGCGTGTCCAGCATGAAGGCAAGGCAGCTGCTAGGGCACTGCCAAGAGTTTGCTCTGGTGCTTCAGAAGGAGGTGCCGAGCAGACAGGTGGCCTTCCCAGGGTAGGTGGTGCCTGAGCTGGATCTCCAAAGCTGTTCTCTCTTTCTTTAGAACATGTATATGGTGCTTTCTGGGGCTGTGCCTAGTGTTTTACACACAGCAGGAGCTTGAACATAACACCTATCCAGCAATCTGCTGCTCTAGTTGCAAATGAGGACGTTGGGGAGTGGTGCAAGGGTGCAGGGGTGAGGCCGGGACTCCTGTGTAGGGGTCTGCAGGGTGCCGAGTATACCTGATGGGGTTGGGAGGAGAGCAGAGCTCTCTGCTGGGCATGGCAGGCCTACCGGGGCCTAGGGAGTGGGCACCCAGGGAGCAGACAATCCCCTGTCTTCTGGGCTATGGTCTCAGAGAGCCCCTGTCCTCCCCTGCACCTCCTTATTCCTCGAAAGTCTGAGTCCTGGCCCCTCTCCTGTAAGGTGTCCACTTATACCTATATCCTCCATGTCCCCTCCCCATGTTCCTTTCCCTACAACCCGCAGGTCCACTCCCCTGTGTCCCCTCCCCCCCATCCACTCCCCCACGACCCCCATGTCACCTCCCTGTATGCACACTCTTTTCTCTGCCCTCTGCTGCCTCTGCCCTTCCTGTCTGTCCCCTCTGCCCTCAGCCTTCTCCCATTTCTGCCTGGTGAAAATTGTCTCAGCCCCCAGGCTCTCACCACTTGGCTTTAATGGGAAGAGAAGGGCCCCTCTCCCCCTTGCCCACTGCAGGGCTGAGAAATGGCGGAATTCATTGTGGCCCAAGAGCTGAATGGCCCTCGAGGAAGGAGCCGTCAGGTGCCCGAGAGAGAATCCAGCTCCAGGAAGCCATTGTGGAGCACCCCCCACCCCCTGCTTGCCAGGCTGCGCCTGTGGTAATCAATCTGATTGGATTAGGGTCAGGGCGACCCTAATCGTGTCAGAGGTCACCCTGGCTTTGTGGCAGGGTCCACAGGGCGTCTGGCCACCCCTGCTGAGGCGGCCTCTTGAACAGACAGAGCTTAATGCTGCCCAGCCAAGGGAGGAGAGAGGCCCAGCCGTGTGTGGACATATGCACACGTGTGTGTGTGTGTGTGTGTGTACATGCGCACGCACGTGCACGCGTGAGAGGCTGGCTGGCCAGCTTGGGGCTTGGGGCTGGCTCGTTGGGCTGGAGTTCTGGAAGCCGCCACTGCAGAACACAGGGCTGGGCGCTAGACGTGAGTCCAGGCTGGGAGGAAAGGCCCTCTGCCCTTGCTCCAAAAGACAGCAGGCTCATGTAACTTGCATCATGGGGCAGAAAGCATTTGAAGAATTTGGAGTGCATGGCAGCTATCTGTCCCTCCAGGCAGGCCCCCAGGCACCTGAAGGGCCTGCTTTCCCCAAGAGCAGACCAACACCTCCTCTTGACACACACACCCCCCTCCGGAGGTGAGGGGGTGGGGAAGACCGAGGCAGGCAAGACTGGTCCCAGGGCTCCGGGCCCCAGCAGACAGGCCCACTGCCAGCCTGTAGAAGGCCCAGCCGGGACGTGCCCCTGAGGGAGCTCTGCGGCCACCGTGGCCTAGGTCCAGGCCCATGGGCTTTTGGGCAGCATGTAGCCACAGGAAGAGGGATGTGGATCCATGCAGCCTCTCCCCCCAGCACCCCAGCAGGGCAGGGCACTGAGTGCAGGCCCTGGCCCCCAACCTGCATTGTCCACTCCCTCAGAGCCCTGGAGCCACAGGGCTGTACTTCCTCGGCTACTGTGGGGTCTCAGTGCCAGGGAGATGCTGGGCCTGTCCCTCTGCAGCAGGGAGCAGGTGTCCCTCGCAGTATGTGGGGAGGGGGCTTCACTGCTGGTGCAGAGAGATGGGCCGCCCCTCGCGGAGAGTCTACTCCTGGACCTCACCCACTGGACAGCTGAGTTGGGGGCCCAGTCCCAGCCCTTACTGCAGGACTCCCTGAGCCGCTGGAGCGGGGTCCGCTGGTATCAGTCAAGCTTTCAGCAGGGCTGTGCCCTCCCCCAGACTATGGCCTTCCTTCGCAGCCCCCTGCCGCTGTCCTTGGTCAGTCCCCTTGAGGGCCTGCCCTGCGGACTCGCTGCCCCCGGGGCCCCTCCTGGAAGAGCCCCTCCCCGCTGCCGGGCTGGGGTGGGGGGGGCGGGGTGGTCTGTAGGCGCCCTGTGTGTCCGGGGGCCAGGACGGCACAGGCCGAAGGCCTCAGGGCTTGGGAGGGCGGCGAAGGGGACGCAGGCCCCGGGGGAAGCGGCGTCCCGAATCCAGGTTGCGACCCCTGACCCCCGTCCGAAAGTGTGTCGGTTCCAGGCGGCTGGGGGGGCGCGGCCGGCCTTGGGCCTCCCCGCTTATCATTAACTCTGCCTGGCGGGGGGGTGTAAGGGGCCAGGAGAGACCCCGGCGGCGCCCCGCAGCGCCCGGCTCGGAGCACAATGTCCCCGCGACCAGGACAAGATTAAGCACAGGGGAGGCGCGGGGCCGCGGGCGGTTCACACGCCCTCGGGAGCGCCGCGCGCCGCCGCGTGTGAATAGCGCGCTCCCCCGCGCCGCGGGCCCCTCGGCAGCGCATACCTCCCGGTTGCTATGACTGGCGGGCCACGGCCTAATCGCCGACCAGGGGGAAGCTCATATAGAATATCGCGGGCCATTGTGGGCCTAACGCGGCGTGACAGTGCCGCACAAAGGCGGGTTCATTAGCCCCAGCGGGTGACCGGGACGCCGGCCGCGCGGTGCCAGGGGCCGCGGCCGCCGCGGGGCGCGGGCGGCATTCCGCTCCCAGGGCTCCGCCTTTGTGCGGGGCGCGGCCGGGGGTGGACCGACGCCGCCACCGCCTCCGCCCCTCCCGGACTCTGCCTGCTCTGGGGCCGCCGACGCCGGTCGTCCTCCTGGGGCCGAGCCCCGGGCCCGAGCCCCGGCCGTCCTCCGGCCGCTCCGCGCTGGGGATCCCGAGGGCGGAGGGCGCGCCAGCTTGCAGAATGTTCTGGAAGACCCTTCCCCATCTTCCCGGCCAGCATCCGCGGGCCTCTGCACCTGCGAGAGCTGCGAGCAGCTCTCGTCTTTGCCCCTGCTTCTGGAGCCGCCTCCCTCCGCCCCTCCCTACCCAGTGGGAGTGCGCTGGGAGGCCCCAGAGAGGCCGAGGCCACCCTGTCGTCCGGGTCGTATGTGCGGGGGCTGCCCCATCCTGAGAGCACCCCTAGGATGCTCTAGGAGCGGTGGGCAGGCGTGCAGAGAAGCCTGGGGGCTTGGTACCCGCAGGAGCCCGGAGCCTGGAAGGCCCGTCCAGCCTTGGGCACTGCAGCTGCCACAGGAGCGTGCTCTTTGCTCAGAAAGGCTCTGGGCCGGCAGGGCTGGCCTGTGGGACCAGGGACTCAGCCCCACATGCCTTGGGGGAGGGCAGCCACAGCCCGGATGTCCAGCCAGCCTCCTTGCAAGGTTCTGGGGAAGAAGGGGCTGCAGACTGGAAACCCCCACCCTGGCCAGGGCCCTGTGGTTACCCGACAATACCATGGAGGCCAGGGAAGGGGCGTCACAGAGGAAGTAGAGCGCCCCCCCCCCCCCGCCCCCGCAACCCTCTGCAGACCTGGGGCTGCAGTAGCCTCAGTGTCATGTAGGTTTTGCCCCAAGTTCAGCCCTGCCCAGAGGTGAGACTGAGCAGGGGTCCCAAGGCGCCTTACAGAGGCAAGTTCAGCGGAGGGACAGTCCTTCCGCAGCCACTGGTCAGCCAAGAAAAGTTCTGGTAGGCTGGACCTGCAGCTTTCAGGGGAGCTTGCCCCTTACCCAGCCCTGGGTCTAGGTCTCTGCCTCCCACCAGCCGCCTAGAGACAGGCCCCCAAGTCCTAAAGGCTGCAACCAGAGGCCAGCCATCAAATAGGGGCCAACAAATGGCCTGCAGCCACTAGCAGGAAGGAGGCGATGACAGATCCCCCAACACAGCTCCCATGCCCCACTGATGTGGAGATTTCACCTCCCTGTAATAATCACTCTATGTCCTTCTGATGCTAGAAGTGTCAGCTCTCCTATATTAGCCCCCTGATGCCCTTCTGATGTGAGAGGAATCAGAGGCCCCGTATTATCCCCCTGATGTCCTTCTGATGGGAGGGGAATCAGAGCCCCCATATTAGCCTCCTCTCTGTCCTTCTGATATGAGAGCTGTCAACTCCCCCATATTAGCCCCCGATGTCCTTCTGATGGGAGAGGAATCAGATCTCCCATATTAGCCCCCCAGGTCCCTCTGATGGGTAAAGTGTCAGAGATTCCCCATATCAACCCTCCCCCTTGTCACTCTGATGGGGGATTTATGAAAGTTCTCTACGCTACCACCCTCATACACCCATCTTAAGGAGGTTGTATCAGAGACTCTTCCCCTACCCATGTTCCCTCCTCTCTCCTGGTGGGTACCATTTGGGGGTCTCCTGGGTCTGGCCTCCATCTTGGGGGGGTGGGTCTACCAGTCATGGTGCCCTGGGTTATAGTAGAGCCTGGGGGGTCAGCTCAGGGTTGCATCAGAATCACCTGGGGACCCTTTGGAGAAACAGGTGTCCCTTCAAGAACTGTGGCCCCAGGGCCCAGCTTGTGTATGCAGTGATACACTGCCTGGGGTGACTGCTGGTGGAGCAGTTCCTAGCCCTCCTCCCTGCAGAGCTCCCAGAGGGGTCCACCCAGGAACTCCATCTCTTTGATCAGTGGTCACATCTAAACCACAGCCTCCTTCCAGGATCTTCTGCTGCTGGAGGTCACACGTGTTTCTCAGAAAGGCCACTCCAGCACCCCCTTAGTCTCATCCTTCTCATCCAGTGTGGGACCCCACAGTCCTCCCCCAGTAGAGGAAGGATAGGCCACCAAACATACCTGGTGGAGTCTCAGGACCCCTTGTTGGAGGTGCAGGAGCATCTCCCGGACCCTATCTGGGCTGAGCATTCACTACTGTGGGTCAGCTGTGGGTCAGCCACTGACCTACTCTGAGCATGCTGGGGCTGAAGAGGCCTGCAGGACCCATGGCAGTGCTAGGCAGAGAGGAGTGCCCATCTTCCTGTCTGGGTCAGTTCTCCCAGCAGTGATAAAGGATGTGCCAGACCCAAGGCAGGGTGACCTGTTGGTCCAGGCTGAAACAGCCTCCTGGATGACCTCTCTGCAGGAGGGTCAGTTCCAGAAAGGAGCTGCAGGCTTCTGTCCACTAAGAACACAGTCAGTGCTCAATTAACAGTTGCCAATTGCCAACGTCATGGTGAAATGTGAAAGATTAGCTTTCTTCAACACAAAGTACCCTGGAAATATATCCTTTTTGTGTGTGTTAAAAGTTTTTTTTTTTTTCTGAAATTACGATAGTTATTTTTGTATGTTTTATTCTCCCACAAAAAAAGTAAAAGCAACAACACTTGGTGATCCTAATTCAGTCCTCAAATTATCTCTGGTACTTGACAAGCCCATGAAACTCAAATCTGGAAACAGGAATTTGTTAAGATCCCTCTAATTTTCAAATTCTGAAAGGAGGCAAAATTGCTGCCGAAGCCTATTCATGGGTGACGCCTAAGGTTCCACTAGACCAGCTGGGATGGAACACTATGGGGCTGCTCTCCCTGCCCTCTGCCAGACAGCCCACTCTCGCTAGTCAGGATTCCCTCAGCTGTTCCAGACTTTACTCATCCACCCACCCACCCATCCATCCATCCATCCATCCATCGTCCATCCATCCATCGTCCATCCACCATATATCCCCACCTACCCACCACCCACTCACCCATCCACCCATCGACACACTCATCTACCCTGATCAATCCATCCATCCACCCACTCACCTATCCATCCATCCATCTACATGTTCATCTATCCACCATCCATCCATCCATCCATCCATCCATCTACAAGTTCACCTATCCACCATCCATCATCCATCCATTCATCCATCCATCCATCTATTCACCCACCCATCTATCCCCCATCTGCCCATCCCCCCATCTATCCACCCATCAACACATCCATCCATTCATGTACACATTCATCTGTCCACCATCCATCATCCATTGATCCATTCATCCACTCACCCATCCACTTACCCATCCATCCGTACATATATACATCTATCCACCCATCTACCCGTGATCCACCATCCATCCATCCACGTATCTGCCCATCCACACATCCATCCATCTACCTACCCATCCATGCCCCCACCCATCCAATTAGCCACCCAGCTAGCCAACCAGCCACTCACTCATCTATTTATCTACCCATCCATCCATTCCAATACTGCCCAAGTTCAAGTTGCCAAGCTTCATTGTGTATCATTATTTCCCCTACTCTATCTCTCATGAATTGTAAGGCAGGTGACCTGACACAGCTCAAAACCAAGAACCTGATCCACAACAGCAGAGCCTTTTGCTAGAGGCAGGATTCCCCTAGTTCACTCTCCTCCTTTCCACTACAGGGATTCTTTCCACTGGAGAGTGGGTCATCCAGATTCTCCTTAATTAACAATCAGATGGGTAGTTCCTTCAACTTTTTGAAAACCTGAGTTGTTAGAAATTCCATCAGAGCAGCAATCCATTGTCTTGCAGATTTCTTACCTAGGTTCTTGAGAATGGATACTTTACATCTTACCCACCTCATATTCCTAGTTCTGAGCCTAGATTCTCAGATCCTGGATGGATGGATGGATGGATGGATGGTGGGTGGTGGATGGACAGATGGGTGGGTGGATAAATGGATGGTGGGTGGATAAATGGATGGTGGGTGGATGGATGGATGGGTGTGGGTGGATGGATGGATGAATGGGTGGAAGGGTGGATGGATGGTAGGTGGATGATGGATGGATGATGGGTGGATGGTTGGGTGGGTGGATGGATGATGGATGGATGGATGATGGATGGATGGTTGATGGATGGATGGATGGAAGGGTGGATGGATGGATGGTGGATAGAAGGATGGATGGAAGGGTGGATGGATGAATGGTGGATGGATGGATGGTTTGATGGATGGATGAATGGATGGTGGGTGGATAAATGGATGGTCAATAGACAAATGGATGGATGGATGGTTTGATGGAGGGATGAATAGGTGGTGGGTGGATAAATGGATGGTGGGTGAATGGTGGATGGTGAATAGGTAAATGGAAGGTGGATGGACAAATTAATGGTGGATGGTTGGACAGCTGGATGGATATGTGCATGCTTGGATGGATGCATGGGGAGATGGTGGATGGATAGATGATAAATAGATGGTAGATGGGTAGATCATTGGTGGATGGTTGGATGGAAAGATAAGTGGGAAGATGGTAGATGAGTTGCAGGAGGGATAGATCATTGATACTTTGCAGGATCTCAATAAATAATTGGTACTGAAACCATGTCAAGTTTCTGGCAAAGATGGCCTTCCCCAAGGAGGATGCTTACCTCACAGAATGACTTTGTCACCCAATTCCCTTTCTTCTTTCTTTTCCCAACCCTGACCTCAATTATGAAATTGTGACAGTCATTTTCCATGTGTCTTATCCTCTCACAGAAAAGTGACAACCCTTGGCAGTCCTAGTTCAGTCCTCCAATGATCTCGGTTACTTGACCAGCCTGTGACATCCAAGTCTGGAGACAAGATCAGTCTAATTCTGGAGTGCAGAGACCCAGGGAGACAAAGCCCATCTCACAGGTGTGAAGATATGTCCTGGAGCCAGCCGGGCAGTCCTGAGCAGCTCCAAGGGCTGCTCTATTCCAGGCACCCATGTGCTCTCCTCCTCTCTTGACCTGCTGGAGTCTGTTGCTGTGACAGCGACGGGTGTTTCCAATCTCATTTCAAAGACGTGATTCCCTTCCCACGGTGTCAGGGCTCCCCTCCCACTCCCTGGCTGCCTCTGTTGTGTAAACAGAAGCAGAAACCTCTGACAAAGCTGGTGTCAGTGGCTAAGAACTTTGCTGTGACTGGGGCGGCTGCCAGGGCTCCAGACCCTGGTCTGATTCCCCACTGTGCCCTCCCCATCCACGGCTTCAGGGGAGCCCTGTCCCACCTCCTCCGAAGCCTGAGGCTGCCCCAGCCAGTCAGATCATGACCTTTTTATCTCAGCCCCCTGTGAAAATCCCATAAAAGCCATGGGTTCTCTACCCAAGCGCACACACGCACACACCCACAAGTGTTCTGGCATGCCCTGTGATTCCTGCTCATAGGAAGGGCTCCCAGAGACCTCTACATCAGAAGCCCCACTACTGTGGGGTATCACCTGGACGCACTGGGGGTCTTCCTTCTGTACGACCCCAGCATGTATTTCCATGTTGTCTTTTGCAAGAACCATAGACATACAGAAACATCGCAGGCACGGTGCCCAGAGTCCATCTCCCCTCCCACCTCCCCCCGCACTCCCAGGGCTGACAAGCCCCAGATGCAGCCGCATCCATCAGAACAAAGATCCTCCAGTGTAAACTCTGGACTTTACCCAGATTCACCCATCTTACCACCTGTCTGGGATCCCATCCCAGGTCTGCCTGGCCCTTGCCTCTCATGCCTTCGAGACTAGGAGGAGCTTGGTCAGGCCTTTTGGGTTTGCCTGATGTTTCCTGAATCTTTGGTGAGAGGGCCTCCATGGGTGTCCCTGGAGCATCTGCTCAAGGCCACTTGGTGTCCACCACCTTCCCCCTGGGGTGTCCACAGCCCTGACCCCTGCAGCAAGGTGGGGCAAGCCAGGCATCTGCCACGCCAGGACACAGCGTTCCCAACCTGTGTGGAGGCTGCGTGATCCAAGGTGAAGGCGGGCGACAAGGTGTCCTCAGCCTTTGGGACTCCGTGTGTAATGAGCCCTTTCCTCTCTGGGCAGAAGGGGAAATGGAGGCCTGAGAGGGAGGGAGGCCTGGGCAGGGTCACACAGCCAGCTGGTGACAGAGCAGGGCAGGACCAAGTTCTGCTTCCTCCAAGTTCAAGGGGTCCCCCCCCCCACTCCACCCCAAGCACGCCCTTCCCCTCGAGTGTGTCTAGTGGCCGGGCCTGTCTGCCTGAGCCTGATAAGCAGCCAAGCCCTTGTTCGGGGAAGGGGCAAGGCCCCAGGCTCGCTGGCTCTCCCCTTATCTCAGAGGAGGGAAAGCGGGCAGAGGCAGAGGCAGCCTCTTCCAGTAGGAGTGCTTCTGGCCCCCTGGGCTGGGATCAGGCACTCGGGGCCTGGAGAAGGGCCATCAAGGGCCCCAGCCAGCTGGGCACAGCCCGAGGGTGCAGGGAGAAAGGCACTGGTGTGGGTACTGGGTTCCAGCCATGCCCAGGACATGCCAGCCTGCCCCAGGAGACTGCAGGGCCCTGCACGGGGTACAGGGGAGGCCGTAGGCCGGGACTCTGGCAGGGTGAGCAAGCAAGGAGCCAAGCCCACCCAGAGGAGAACATTCTCTTGGGAAGACAAAATAAAGGCGTGGCTCTGCTGGAGGGAGGGACAAAAGGACAAGGGGTCCGTGTTCAGGGCACACTGGCATTTATTCATGGAGGCCTTAGACCATGCCTGCCTGAGAACTGACAGGTTGTGTGACAGAAGCAAAGTGAGGCAAGGGTGTCCAGCATCTGGGGGAATGGCTGCCTGGCTGGCCTCTGAGAAAGGGGGCAGTGAAGGCTGCTGAATGGGGAGGGGTGGAGAGCCAGCCCCATGGGCTCAGATCCTGCACATCCTCGCTATCCCAGCCCAGGGTCCCTGGAAACGAAAAATGAACAAGACACAGTCCCCGCCTCAGGGAACTTCCAGGCCGGGGAGGGGACAAATTGGGAGTGGACAGAGGCAAGAAGTCCCCAGGCCAGGCACTGACCACACCCAGATGCTGTGGCCTGGACCCCAGCCTGAGGAGCAGACGGGGGAAATGGCAGGTGCACATGAACAGAGGAGCTGCTGGAAATTGCCTAAGAGGAGGACGGGGGCTGAGTGTGGCTGGAGGCCAGGGAGCAGCTGCCAGAGCAGGGAGGGCAGCAGGTGGGACAGGCCTGTGTGCAGGTCAAGCAAGGACATAACCTCAAGAACTCAGAGGGGACCAGGCAGGGCTAGGTGGTCATGAAGCAAAGGGCTGTGCCCTCAGCCTGTGTTGTACAGATACCTGTGCATGCATGTTTGCACACTTGCACCTGCCTATGTGTGTGCTGCTGTGTGCATGTGTGTTCACATATGTGCACCTGTCTGCATGTGTATTTGTGACTATGTGTGTGCGTGCAGACATGTGGGTGGGGGAAGCTGCAGGCTGGGGCTCTGGGTTCCCTCCAGGAGCCTCTGGTGGTGCAGGGACAGATGCTGAGGGCTGGAGTCAGGGAAGGCCTGAGGGGAGCAGGGGTGGTGGGGGGAGGCACGGGATGGTAAATGTAAGCTTTTCGGTGTGTCGGGTGTTGAGTGAGTCTGAGTGTGTACATGGTGCTGGCTGGAGCCCGTCTCGCTACTCCCCTGCCTCTACCTGCCTGGGCTTTGGGGCTCGAAAGCTTGAGGAGGGGTGGGGAGGAGCCACAGCCACTGCTCACAGCCTCTCCTCCCTCCCCAGGAGGAAGCCCACCCACTCATCCCCGTCCCAAACCAGAAGTTCTCGGGCACGGATGTGGATGGGGAGGCAGCTGCGCCCCGTGTTGGGAGCCACTGGGAGCCCCAGCACTGTCCCAGCTTGTGCCCAGGAGGAATCTGGGGACATGCAGGTCACCCACCCCATGCTTGTACAGACCCACAGGTGCAGCGCACTCACAGAGTCTGAGGAGGCCTGGCTAGGGTCCAGCCTCTGCAGAGCCCCCACATGCTCTGTGCTTCCAGGCCTCCCTCAACGCCCCCCACATGCCTCTGTCTGCTCCTGACCCACCTCACCAGTTCCTTCCTGAGCTCCAGCCCTTCTCCACTGCTCTTCTGCAAAACCACTTCCCCAGCCTCAGTTTTCTCCCTGCCTCTGGGGGCCTGGGCAGCCTCCAGACCGGCCCCTGGGGTCTGCAGGAGCCTGGATGCTGAGGCCCTCAGCATTTCCAGGACCAGGCGTGGGGGGCCGGTACAGGCCACTGAGTGCTGTGGAGGCCACCTGTTTGGAGCAGGTCCCAGATGAGGTGGCCCTTCCTGGAGTTAGGGGTGGAGAAGGGGAAGGTGTGCAGGCAGAATGAGAGGCGCAGTGCACAGTGTGGGGGCCAGAGCTGCCGCCCAAACAGGCCATTAGGCTGCCAGAGGCTTCGGGCTTGGACATCTGGGTCAGGGGCTCTCCCCTCTGCACTGCTGGGGTCCACGGAGGAAGTTTGGATGGTTGTATCTGCCATGCTCTGTATTCTGTCCCTGCTGGGCCGAATTCCAGTTTCCCTTTGGCAGTGCGCTACTGCTGACCCAAGACACTCAGTTCCCGGTGCACAACACGAGGGTCTGGTACATGTGGGCATTGTACAATGGTCACCATGGTCTGGTTGATATCCATCCCCCCGCAGGGTTCCTGTTGCCGGTCTTGGGATGGGAGCTACAAAGCCTCATTCTCTCAGCAGCTTCCAACACACAAGACAGATGTGTTAGCAGAGGGCTCCAGAAGTTCCCCCCGACGGGGGGACTGCACATCACATCCCCAGGACGGACTTTTTTCAGGCCACAGATCTCTACCCGTTGACCTGCAGAGGGATGTTTTGAAGCCTCCCGACTGGGGCTCTTACCAATAAAGTGGCTGTGCCATTTGCTTCCTGGGCCCCGTGAGCACCTGGGTGTCCTCCCGGGTACATACCTAGCTGCATGGCCTGGCCACAGGGGAGACGTCTGTTTGTAAGAGGAGGTCACACACCGTCCAAGGCACAGCCCTAATCCCTTGGCCCCCAGCAGTGCTTAGGGCTCAGATCCTGCACGTCCTGGCCAGCACTGGCTGGGAGCTGGCCCATGGATGGCCGGGGTCTCAGGGAGGGCTGTCCAGCACTGCTCCTGGACTCCTGGGCTGGCTGGCTCCAGGTACTTTCTCCTGATACTCGCCCTCCTCCGCGGGTGTTCTGCGCCAGGGGCAGCCCTGCCTGGCCACTTGGTGACTGTGTGTCCAGGATGCACGCCCACCCCAGGGGCCCAGGCCCAGCTCAGCAAGGGACCGTGACGCCCCGGGCCAGGCTCCAGCACCCAGCCCCTACCGGGCCTGCCAACCCGGTCACCTCTCTCCACAGCCACACGGGAGTCTGCCTTTGTGCACGCCATCGCCTCTGCCGGCGTGGCCTTCGCTGTGACGCGCTCGTGCGCTGAGGGCTCGGCGGCCATCTGTGGCTGCAGCAGCCGGCACCAGGGCTCGCCGGGCGAGGGCTGGAAGTGGGGCGGCTGCAGCGAGGACATCGAATTTGGCAGCATGGTGTCTCGGGAGTTTGCCGATGCGCGGGAGAACCGGCCAGACGCCCGCTCCGCGATGAACCGCCACAACAATGAGGCCGGCCGCCAGGTACATTAGTGGCTCCTGGTGGGTTCTGGGGGTGTACAGAGTGGGGCAGTGTCCTGGGGCTCCCAGCCTGCATGTTCTCGGGCGCAGAGGGGTCATCCCATCCAGGCCCTGTACGTCCTGCAGGGGTACAGACACAATGGGATCTGGGGGTGCACCCTCTGACCACATTCCTGAGAGTCCTGGGGAACCAGAAGCTCTCTGAGCTGGACGTGTGCCCTGGTCCCCTGAAGGGAGGGCTGTCGGTGGTGGCCAGGCTGGGGAGCTGCTCCCCTGTGCCAGGGCTGTCTGAAATGGCCCAGTCCAGCTGCTGCACCAGGGTTGAGGGTAGTCCCACAGGGTGGCAGGGTGGTGGGCTCAAGGCCTGCCCTGCAGGAGTGCCTGCATGTCCCGGGAGAAAGACAGCAAGGCCCATACGGCACTGCACGGGACATTCTGTGATAAGGAAGGGCACACACAAAGTGACGTGGGCACCTCAGAGGGGCCATGCCCCAGGCTGGCATCTCAAGAAAAAGCCTTCTTCCGGCAGTGGTGCTGAAAACAGTGTATGCAAAGGAACACAGTTCTCTAGGTGGAGGGAAGCCAGGAGCCTTGGGGCAGCCCCAGTGCTTGCCTGTGAGTGAGGTCATCTGGTAGAACAGCAAGAGGAGAGCATGGGGCCCAGCGGGAAGAATGGCGTCTGAAGGTCACGGGGAGCTGATGGAACCCTGAGCACTTGGTGGAGTCCAGAGAGCCCCAGCAGATTCAGCAGTACAACAATGGGGCTGGTCTTAGAACCTGGGACTGCAGGGGACTGAGATGTTTGACTGCCAGCGACAAAAGACGAGGTGACTGACTCATCTTTCCATCAGAGACAGGACAAATACAGGACGCAATGCGGGAAGTGTCCTGTTAAAAGCATGGGCTGCCCGTCACCTGACTTATCCCAGTGACGACAGTGCAGTGCTGACAAGAAATAGGGTCTTCAGTGAAGGGTGCTAGCCCCTTGGATCACCGTATGGGGGAAGGAAAAAAAAAAAAACAACCTTGGCCCCTACCTCACACCATTTATAAGGTCAATTATGAACCCAGGTGGCAAAGGTAAAGCCAACAAAGAAACATAGTAAGAAGAAAGCATAGGGGAACATTTCTGTGACCTTGGAGTAGGCAACGGCTTCCCAAACAGGACCAAAAATCTCTCACAATGAAAGAGACATGTAGCAATAATGTGGGCCGCATGAAAGTAAAGACCTTGGGTTCATAAAAGGATGCATATTAGGTGTCAGAGGCTGAACAGGGGACTCCATGCAGCTGGAAGAGAACACGATGGTAGTTTCTGGGGAGCAGGTGTTCAATGGCTGGCAACTGGTGAACTTTTGTCCAGTTTCGCACTTACAGCACATATACTAACTCTAGCTCTAACCCTCCCAGAGCCAACGGGCCCACCAAGAGTGCTATCTCCAGGAAACCATGCCTCAGTTTAGGCTGGGACCCTGAGGAGTAAAGGAAAACCATATGGAGACCAGCCCTTGCTCACATGTGCAGGCTCAAAAAATCTCAGGATCTGAGAGCAGATTATGGTGATCCCAAATTGCTGGTTTCCCCACATACCTGGAAAAGGCAGGCAAATCCTCTTTGGAGGAGGATCACCTTTTTCAAGTCAGAAAAATGTTTCTACAACTAATTTCTCAAACACAGCATTCAGCACATAATCAAGAAGGATAGCCTGTCACGTGAGCTGGTGACACAATGAGTGATCATTGGCAAAACCCACAGGGATAAGTCTGCAGGGACTCCAGATACTGGAATTAGGAGACGCAGATTATAAACAAAAAAATATGGTTCCTTAAGTTTACAAAGCCAAACTGCGAGTCTGAATGTCTTAGGGACATTCAGGGAACATTAGGGAACCAGAAACTGTAAGTCATAGAACATACTTGGGAAAGAATCACATGGCCATTGTAGGACTGAAGGGTCTATGAGGAATCCCAAAACAGAAGCATCCCTCTGCACCCCCAGAACTCAACTAAAATGACAGTGAATAAATGTTACAACTCATAAGAACACCATCACACCTGACAATGGAAACCAGGAGCTAACGTGGCAGCAAAAGTTTTCAGACTAAGAAACTAATCCATGAATACTTGGGTCTTAGGAGAAAGTAGAATCTTAAACCAGAAGAGGAGAACTCTGAGAACCAACCCAGGCCTTACCAGTATCAGGTATCTTGAAAATTAGAGATCAATAATGGGGCTAAACAGGGGAAGATGGCTGATAATCCACTTTAAAAGTAGTTTATAACCCACCAGATCTTCTGTCCAACTCCTTGCAACCAGGAAAAGTCCCTACCCTTTACCATAGTGGAAGTCTAGAGGTCTGTTCTCCAGGAAGGGCAAAGCACAGTGTGTCTGGACCAAGGGACACCAAGGACAGCCTGGGGAAGGTAAGGTTTCCTGAGAGAAAGTTGTCTCCATCTACACACATCTTTCTCTTCCTAGTCTCTGTATCCCACAGTGAATCTTGATGACCCTCTCCCCTGGGGATTGAACCAACCCAAGAAGAGACTCAAACATACTGACCTGGGGTTCCCCCATGAAGTAATGGGGCCAGGTCACTCTACAATGAGGGCCCATGCTGAAAGCTCCTACCAAGCACATGAGCCCCCAACAGGATGTGTAGCGTTCTCCTTTTAAATATGAGCAGCCAGCCAAGGATCCCAGGAAATCTGAGGAAAGCCGCTCACAACCACAAAGGTGAAGACCAAAACAAATGAAAACAGAACTTGTGAGAAAAAGACACTGTAAGGAGAGATGAAAACTTCAAATACTGCCACTATGCCAGGTGCCTGGCTGGCTCAGTTGTACAGTGTGTGACTCAGGGTCATGAGTTTGAGCTTCACACTGGGCACAGAGATTACTTAAATGTTTTTTAAATGATTGAAAAAAGGTAAAGAAAATAAAAACTGCCACTATCCCCAGAGAGATAAAATACTCTTTCCATAAAAATGAAATAGGGTGTTAAATTAAAAGAAAATGTTATTAAGAGGGGAAAAAAGCTGCTGTATATAAAAGTAGAATAGCAGAAACCAAACTCCCTGCACAAAGGTTGGCAGATACTTGAGACACGCTCCCATGGAACAGAAGGAAAAAGACAAAGAGATGGAAAATAGGAAAAGAATGAGAACAAGGAGGATCTGTCCAAGAGAGACATTGATGAACATGAAGAAGAGAACGTTGGCAAAGAAGGCAGGAACATTCCCAGGACTGAGGATCACAAGTTTCAGACCAAATAGACCCAGTAAGTGACCCTGGCATGTGAGAGAAGAGACCCATATCAAGACCTATCACACCCTGAAATTCATAGGGAAGCCCTCCATGCTGTGGGTTTCATGGAAAGAATCAGAAATCAAAGTGGCATCCAAGCTCCCAAGAATATCAATGGAGGCTGGAAGAAAGATGGAGCAGTGCTTCCAAAGAAAATAAGATTCTCAGCCAAGAATTTTATACCCAGCTCAACCATCTTGTCCACTTTTTACATAGAAAAGATGTTTTCAGGCATGCACATTTCACAAAATCTACCAGATAGCCTCTGAAAAAGATGTCTCCAAGAAGCTGAAATCGCAGAATATACCGCATGTTTGAACATCTCAAAGAGGATATTCAGACGATTTAGGGAGGGTTTGAGTCTGAATCTGTAATAAGTATGTAAAAAACAGCAACAATAAAATTCTGTAGAAAAAGGAAAGGAATCCTACCCTGTCATGGGGTTTGGCTGGGTATGACTTTACCACAGTCCCAATACCGCCAGTCCTGGATATCGCTTTAGCTGGATTACACTTCCACTTTAGGGTGGAGGGGGCTGGGCAGGTGTGTGCTGGAGCGGTGGGGTGATGGTGAGGATCTGACTTCCCACCCTCCATGGTGATAGGGGATACATTCTTGGAGCTCCCAATGCTCAAGAAGCAGCCAGACAAACATTCCGTTGGACATGCAAGAGGCACAGTGTTGCCTTGGCTGGTCAGGAAGGTGCTGTACGCAAGTGGGTGTGGGAGCGAGTCTCAGGGACTCTTGGACACCTCAAGGTATAAGCATATGTAATTTTGATAAAAGTCAATCTGAAGACACTGAAGAGGTCTGTCCTCTGGAGAAGAGAAGAACATGGAGATGAGACGGAAATGAACTGGTGGAAGGGATGCCAGATAGTACCGACGCCCAGAAAGGGCCAGTATGAGAGGGACATGTAAAAGAAACAGGAGAGAGGCAGCGTCTGGATGTAGAGCCCACTGTACACCGGCCAACAGGAGTATAATGGGACTCGTGCACATAGCTATACACTTCCCCATAGCCACAGTGAAGAAGGAAATGGGTGGCATTAGCTTTAACATTAAATTTTATCAAGCGGATCTACCAACCAACATGGTATCATAGCAGTAATGATCACCATCACTATTAAACTGGTGAAGGAGGTAGTTTACATCCTCTTGCCTGAGGATCTCCAGGGCTCATGGGTGGCAGGCGTCCACCACAGTGGTCCAAGCAACGGTGGACAGGTAGGTTTGAGTTACATACCCCTTCTTCCCCAACCCCACCCCTTCCCTCAAATAGAGAAGGGAAAAAATATATTCCTCAGCCAGGCCCTGCGGCTGTTGGGCCTCAGGGTCCCAGAGTCCCCCACCGTCGTCCCTCCACACTACCTCCCTCCTCTTGGAATTCCCGTCCAGCTCCACAACCCAGCTTCCCAGCCGCTGAAGGTGGGCTGCTCAAGCCACTCCCATTAGTCATGCTTCAGGTGCAGGTCAGCCCCTGGCCGTGCTGCCAGGTACATGTCCTCTGGGCTGTGGTGTCAGGCTCTCCCGGTCAGCATTAATGTCCTCCCTCCTGTATGCCCAGACCAGACCATCAGTTACTGTCACTGTCCCTTCCTTCCTTCACGCGGTTGTACAGGATGTAGAAATAGACCCAGCCAGGAGACAGGGGAGGCTCCCAGGCCCTGCCCTCCGGGGATCTGGGGTCGGCCAGGGTGCGGACCCACACGAGCACCTGCAGCGCAGAGAAGAGGCGGCACCGGGAACCCGCGGAGAAGGGCCTTTATGGAGGAGACAGGTTGCCTTGGGCTTGCCAGGAGCACATGGGGCGGGGGTGGGGCGGTGCAGGCAGGGAGCGCACCCCTGGGGAGCCAGCCCCTGCACGGATGGCGAGAGCCAGAGAGGGGGGTGCGTGGGGCCCGCCCTGACGCCCCCTGCCCCCCGGCGCCCTCCCACAGGCCATCGCCAGCCACATGCATCTCAAGTGCAAGTGCCACGGGCTGTCGGGCAGCTGTGAGGTGAAGACCTGCTGGTGGTCGCAGCCCGACTTCCGTGCCATCGGCGACTTCCTCAAGGACAAGTACGACAGCGCCTCGGAGATGGTCGTGGAGAAGCACCGGGAGTCGCGCGGCTGGGTGGAGACCCTGCGGCCGCGCTACACCTACTTCAAGGTGCCCACGGAGCGCGACCTGGTGTACTACGAGGCCTCGCCCAACTTCTGCGAGCCCAACCCCGAGACCGGCTCCTTCGGCACGCGCGACCGCACGTGCAACGTGAGCTCACATGGCATCGACGGCTGCGACCTGCTGTGCTGTGGCCGAGGCCACAACGCGCGCACCGAGCGGCGCCGCGAGAAGTGCCACTGCGTCTTCCACTGGTGCTGCTACGTGAGCTGCCAGGAGTGCTCACGCGTCTACGACGTGCACACCTGCAAGTAGTGCGCGCTGCGCGGGGCTGCCCCGACGGCGGCGGGGTGCGCAGCTGGAGTCCTGGGCGGGGGCGGGGCTCCTCCCGAGATGGGCGCGGGGTCCCTAGCTAGGGTCCTGGACGGGGTAGAGGCTCCTCCGGGACAGGGACAGGGGTCCCCAGCGGGGCTCCTGGACAGGGGCGGGGCTCCTCCCAGGACGGAAGCGAGTCCCCAGCTGGGGTCCTGGACGGGGTAGGGTCTCCTCCCGGGACAGGGGCAGGAATTCTCCCTGGACGGGGGCGGGGGTCCTCCCGACAGGAGCGGGGCCCCTCTCTGGGGGCGGGCCTCCGGGTGGGGTTCCTGGATGGGGTGTGGGCTCCTCCCTAGTAGGGCGGGATTGGCTGGGGGAGTACCTGTATGGGGGCCTTGTCCTTAGACTGGTTCTGGTTTCTTCCCTGAATGGGGCGGGGCTTCCCTCTGGGGGCGGGGTTCCAGGACTGGGACTCCTGGAAGGGAGGAGGGTCCCCTGTGGTGGGCCCTGGGGTTCTACACGGGTGCGGGGCTTCTGGATGGGGGGCGGGGTTCCGTGGGTGGGGCTTCCGCCTGGGGAGGGGTCATCTCTGGGGGCGGGGCTCCCAGCAGCCCTCCTCCTCCCCACCAGCGCACCTGTGAGATTTCACGCCACTTGGCCTGCGTGGAGGGGAGACCCCGCGGGCTGGCCTATCTCCTCCCAGCCCTTCCTCTGGGCCCTGTGATCCAGCCTCCAAGTCGGGTGCTCCGGGACAGTTAAGGGGTCTGGAGGCCTTGTGGCCCCCTCCCTCAGCCGGGCTTCTGCCGGAGCCCCAACCAGGAGCCCCGACCAGGAGCCGGACCAGACAGCCGTCACCCCGCCCAGCCCCAGGAAGCTGGACGGGGTTGAACCAGCCCTTCCTGGAGAAAGCACGTGGGGCCCAGCCGCAGAGGGGCCTGGACCCAGAGGCCTGGCCCTGCCCCTGCTGCTGTGCTCCCTGGCCTCGGACCCCTGGGCCCTCTTCCTGTGGCTTAGCACTACCCCCCCCCGGCCCCGCCCTCGGCTTGACCAGCGCAGATCTCTACTTTGCCACCGATGGAAAGTCTCATCGCCTGGCCTGCCCTCCCCCGTGCCTCGGAAGCTCACTTCGATTTGGATTGGGTTGTTGGGGAGGGCTGGGAGGGTGAGTCCACACCCATGCTGCGGGCGAAGGCCCCTCGGTCCCCAGAAGGGTGGTCTCCCTCCCAGCCCCCATGGCCAGGACTGACCCCCCGGCCCTGCTGCTGTGGCTGTGGTGTCCAGGAGCCTCTGGCTGGCGTCTCCTCTCTTGACTCATCCACCCTGCCTGGGACCACGAGGCGGAGGGACCTCCCCCAGGGGCTGCCTGGCAGAGACCTCTCCTCGCCCCGCCTCTGCCACTGTGAAATGTCCCCAGCCCCGGGCGGAGGGCCCTTGCCCAGGCAGGGGGAGCAAACGGTGCGGCACCATGACCCGCACGCCTCTGGGGACACCAGCTGCCTCGGCCTAGAGTTCTGCATTTGCGGTTTTAATGTTATTTCCAATGCTGCTACAGCCACCATACACTGGAGCGAGACAAACAGCTGGGTTGTTGTTTGCCTTTTCTTTCTATGAAAGAAATCATTGCAGTCATAGCTTGTGAGTTGCAAACAATGTGGGGGGGAGTAAAAAACAAAGAAGAAACTACGAAACGAGACTGGATTGTACTGGATTTTTGGCAGGGGGTTGGTGAGGTGCAGGGGCTGGGTGGGTGGTGGCCCTCTGGGAGGGGAGATGTCCATGGGCCAAGACGGGAGGACCCCTGGGGCCTCTGCTGTGGCCCCCAGAGGCCAGAAGTCCAGGGGAAGGGGGAGGGTCACCAGGGAAAGAGATGGGGTCCCCCTCGTGGCCCAGCCCAGGGTTTTCCAAGAGCCTGGCCTGGCTTGGAGGTAAAACACAGCCCCTCAACCCAAGGCTGGCCAGCTCAGACAGAGACTGGGTCTCAGGGGGCTCTTCTGGGCCTGGCCTCCTCTGGCCTCTGGTCAAGGCCAACAGAAGTTACGGCTCATGTGGTGGAATCCAGCATGAAGGCCACAGGGACATCCCTTACTGGGAGAGAGCCACCACGTGAGGCCAGGATCTCC
>PISX010021191.1:0-34133 GCA_004024625.1 Mellivora capensis
CCACTGCCAACTTTCCTTCCTGGAATATCTGTTCCCTCTCCCATGCTACTGTCGGTGCTTTAGAAAAGCAGTAAGAGGGGCGCCTGGGTGGCTCAGTGGGTTAAAGCCTCTGCCTTCGGCTCAGGTCATGATCCCAGAGTCCTGGGATCGAGCCCCTCATCAGGCTCTCTGCTCAGCAGGGAGCCTGCTTCCTCCTCTCTCTCTCTGCCTGCCTCTCTGCTTACTTGTGATCTCTGTCTGTCAAATAAATAAATCTTAAATAAATAAATAAATAAATAAATAAATAAAGTTTTAAGAAAAGCAGTAAGAAACTTAGGATAATATACAGTAAATGTGTCTGTAGCAGAAAGCAGCATGTCTTGCGCTCCTGACACACCCACCAGCTTCCTTGGCACCTGGTCAGGTTCACTGCCCAGGGTGTTACAGGGAAATCTAAGACTGTCGAACTAATTAACCCCTGATTATGGCAAAACAAGGATTATAACAGAGAAGAGTGTGCCAAAGCTGCATTTGGGAGACTTAGAGGAAAAATAAAAAGTCAAACTGTAACCAAGCCAGTTCAGTGCATGAGGAAGAAATCAGAGCAGAATGCAAACAGACGGCCAGACTATTCCCTGCCCCCTCAGCTACCAGGATTTTTAAGTTGAAGTTAGCTTTGAAAATAAATTGCCCAATCGAGCCACTCAGTGCAGATTTCTAACCATCCGGGAGCTTTCTGGTAGGAAAACAAATGCAGTGTCGATTCTTTGCCATGGAGATGATTCCCAAGGCAGCCTCTGGTCCCTACGGAAGAGCAGTGCCAGTGGAGAAGGGTCACTTACGTCTCTGCCCCCTGGGTTTCCACTCCCCTCCTCAGTGGAAAACTAATGGGCACAAGTTTTTCTGGCCAGGAAAGCATTCCATTCCTCACTGCAGAAATGAGCTCCGTGTTTTCATGTTCTTTTTTTTTTTTTTTTTTTTAAGATTTTATTTATTTATTTGTCAGAGAGAGAGAGCGAGCACAGGCAGACAGAGTGGCAGGCAGAGGCAGAGGGAGAAGCAGGCTCCCTGCCGAGCAAGGAGCCCGATGTGGGACTCGATCCCAGGACGCTGGGATCATGACCTGAGCCGAAGGCAGCCGCTTAACCAACTGAGCCACCCAGGCGTCCCGTGTTTTCATGTTCTTTCCACAGCAGTGGGTTGTTGGTGAGGAATGAAGTCATAGGGTGCACCGATGTCTTAGAAATAATGTGAAGAGGTTTTCAACAAGGAGACATCCCTAAATGTCCAGAGAAACTGTCAGGGAGCTACTAGCTAAACATAAAATATGTATACAGCCTTGTCTCAGGTCCTCACAAATGCCGTGGTTTTCTGTCATAGAATCAGCAAAGATTTGGGATTTGGCAGATCTGAGTTCAAATCACTCAGCTGGGTGACGCTGGGAAAATCTTACGTTTTCTGTACCTCGACTGTCTCATCTGTGAAATGGGGATGACCATTTCTGACCAAGGATGCTCTAGAGAGCTCACATCAGAAGGAGGTCAAAAGGTCCTCCTAAGGTAACTATGAGACTATGCAGAGCCCACAAAATTTAAGGACAAGGCAGTTTGTATGCTTCCAGGCTGTATAAGAAAAGAGCAAGCAAGATACTTCTCTCTCCCCCTGGTATTTGATCCAAAAAACTGTCCCTCCCCATTCTTCCCCAATTATAAAACAAAAGACTCCATGCATATCAACACATGCACATAAATTCTGAGAAAAAAAGAAAGACAAACTCGCAACATTCAGCAATTGAACACAGTCAGCTGAGATGTCCTGACATTTTTGTCATCATGATGGTCATCACCCTAAATTCCTTATCACTAACATTGCTTGAAAATATATTCCTTCACCTTGCTAGTGGCTGAAGACTGGGGCAGAATTTTCAGAACAAAGGAAAATGATACTCTGATCTTCAGTTACATTTTTCAAAACTGACCACACAACAAACATGCACATATTTTATATTTCCACAATAAATTTTATAAGAGGAATCACCAGACCAACACAGCACAGTGCTGACTAAACTGGAGGCTCTAAAATGGTGATTTTCACACCTGGCTACACATTTGAAACACCTGGGTGACTTAAAAAACAAACAAACAATGTCCAGGCACTCTCCCTACCCAGAGATCCTGATTTAGGGACCAGGCATCTCTGATATCACAGCTCCCAAGTTGATTTTACTATGCAGTTAGCATTGAGAACTACTGACCTAAAATTGTTTCTTTTTGCTTTCTTGAAGGTTCTAGTACAAAATATAGACCAGATGTTATGTTTATGTAGCTGTACATGTCTTACCCTTCCTGACTCTGATAGCCAATAAAAGCTAACTAGGGTGCTTTAACCCACAAGGAATATTGGGTGTGGCTTCAGATCCAAAGAGCCCAATTAAAGTAGTAAAGGTCATTTAGCTCAGGAAGGCTAATTATTTATGCATATTAACTGGGCCACGGCTGCATTCTCTGGTGTAAAGAGAAGACAGGAGAGGCCTGTTCAAGAAGGAAGAGGTGTAGTTGGCAAGGAAACATAATCACTCTAAATCATTACTTGTTTCCTGGTTAAAAAAAAAAAGGACCTAACAAAACCACCCAACTGATTAGAAATCTGAATGCAAACTTAGCCACCTATTGGGCTGGCTATGCTTAGTCCCTGGTAAGGGCACCCGAGAATCATCAGAGACGGAAGACACCTAAGGATCTGTCTGGAACCACTAACACTGCACCTAGTTTATAACTGGCTTGAGTATAGTTTTGATAGACAAGTCTTGAGTGAGTCTTCCCACTGAGCCATGGCCTATGTGCCTGTGTTCATCAAGGCCTGGGGAAAAGCGCCCACTTCCATTCACCTCCGCTAGTCTCTCATATACCTGGCAGCCTCCATGGGCTCTCCCCCATTTTCCATCTTTAATGCCAAGGACACTATCTAATATTTTGCTTCATTCTTCAAGGCAGATCCTTATGTCCTAAAAAGCAAACAAAATTTATCTTTGGGTCTTAATTATGCCCTCCCCTGGAATAGCATTAGGCACCCACGCTCCAGCCACGTGGCGGGCAGTGTTTCCCTACCCTCTGCCTTTGGGCCATGTGAGTTGCCTTGGCCAATGGGTGATATGAATGGAAACTTGAAATGTGCTTGTATGAGTAGATTTACTGTCTTGTGCTTTTGTCATAAGATGTTTAACATGATATAAACTTGCCCTGGCTTGCCTGCTGGTCCAAAGAGGATAAGAGACATGTGGCTAATAACCTGAACTCAGCTTGCAGCTTGGAGCAAAGCATAACTGAGATCAGCTGAACCCCAGCTGGCCCACAAATCTGCAGACAAGAAATAAATGCATATTGTTGTATGCAACTGAGTTTTGGCATTGTTTGTAACGAAATGTTATTGTGGGAATAACTGCATAGTAGTGGACCCCTCTCTCTAAGCATAGCCTTCAACCATGGAACTTTTCTTACTGAGATACATAAAATCATCCTTTGACACCCTCTCATTGTGCATGTGCTCCATTCTAAATCAGTGTCTTTAACCTGTCCATTCAACTTGCTGCACGTTCCACATCTTTCTGACTTCTGATCCTTGACTGTGGATGACCTTATCTTGCTCCATTGCAATTACGCTCTTGGCTGCCTTTCTGATTTTGCCTCCTTCCCTCTTCAAGCATGATGTGCATTGAGTCTTTTTGCTTGCATTGGGTAGGCATCTTTTGAGGATCCTGGGAATCTTCAGCCACTCTCGAAGCCTTAGAAGTGGATCCCTACTTGAACTCACCTATTCTTGTGAGTTAGAACTACATTCATCTCCGTTTTCCCCTCCATTTTCTGCCAAGCACAGAGTGGAGAAGGAATCCAACTTAGTGATTAGAGCACAGACTCAAAAACGAATGTGTGTGACCTTCCATAAGCATTTCCATTTCTTTACCTATAAATGCAGAAGGCCACTGCCTACCTCCAAGGATGGCAGCGATGATGGATCCAAGGAAAGCACTTAGCACAGAATCTGGCACATAGCAAGTACTACTTAACTTTTTGCTATTACTATTACTGTTACCCTTTACCTCCTTCAAACTGCTGCATTCTACTTCAAACTCTCTCAGTGTCCTACTTTGTGATTGACATGAAACATGTGAATAGTCAGCCAAGAGTTGACTATCTGAGATGCAAGGGGCAGCTTAATGCTTTGGTGCCAGGCTTCTAAAACTGAAGTTATACAGTACTGCAGTATCCTATACTGAAGTATAGGATTCTGCTAGCAAGTACTCAGAAGCCATAGAATAAATACACTGCAGGGGCTCCTGGGTGGCTCAGTTGGTTGGGACTGCCTTTGGCTTGGGTCATGGTCCTGGAGTCCCGGGATCGAGTCCCACATCGGGCTCCCTGCTCGACAGGGAGTCTGCTTCTCCCTCTGACCCTCGCCCCTCTCATGCTCTCTCTCTCTCTCACTCTCTCTCTCAAATAAATAAATAAATAAATAATAAAATAAATAAATAAATAATAAAAAGAAATTTAAAAATATTTTTTATTTATTATATAAAAATAAATATAAATAAATAAATAAAATCTTTAAATACACTGTGGATTTCTAGAATGTTCTTTTTGCTTGACAATATCAGTGCTACTTTTATGTGGCAAAATTATTATTATTATTATTATTAGGTATCTTATTAGCTTCTAGAGAATTTCTCTTAGGAAAATAAATACGCATGTTTACCCAAGGGCTTTATTAGCCTTGAGGTAGAAAGCGAGGCCCTTGAGGTAAGGAGCTAAAACAAATATAAAGGTTAAAGATATATTTGGTGTAAAGTGACAGAAAAATCAGCTCAAATTGGCCTTAAGTCAAAAGGGGTTTCTTAGTTCTTGTACCTGGAAAGCAGGAAGATCTGGTTTTAGAAAGGGCTTCATCTAGTAGTGCAAATGATTTTATCAAGGACCCAGGTATTGCCTATCCTCTTTGCTTTCTCTTTTGTGTGGCCTCATCCTCAGATCTGGTAGTTTCTCCATTCCCCAGCTCTGACCTCTGTCTTTCTGATAATGTAAGGGCAGAAGTAGTTTCCATCTTGCAATAAATACTTGTCCTAAGGAAAGGACCTTATCTCATCTGTTATCACCTCCTTAAGTCCTGGGATTCCCTCTCTCTCATTGGCTCAAATTAGTCAGCGTGTTCAATTCTGAGCCAATCACTGTGGCCAGGAAGCTGGGACATGCTGATTGGCTTTAGCTCAACATAGCCAGTTTCTTTCTTTCTTTTTTTCTTAAAGATTTTATTTATTTATTTATTTGACAAAGAGAGATCACAAGTAGGCAGAGAGGAAGGTGGGGGTTGGGGGGAAGCAGGCTCCCCACTGAGGAGAGAGCCCAATGCAGGGCTCGATCCCAGGACCCTGAGATCATGACCTGAGCCGAAGGCAGAGGCTTAACCCACTAAGCCACCAAGGTGCCCCACCATAGCCAGTTTCTATAGCTGGATGGTTAATTCTACCCAAGCAATAAAACTGAGAGGGGACCAGACGTTCATTCCTCCAGGATGCTGTTCATGGGAGAAAGGGACAAGGATGTTTGGGTAGTAACCCACAAATGTTCAGTACTCCAGCAGATGATTAAATAGCTTTGCAGAAGATTTTAAAAAGCCATTCATTTTGGGGCACCTAGGTGAGCTAAGCCTCAGACTCTTGATTTGGGCTGGGGTCAAGATCTCAGGGTTGTGAGATGGAGGCCTGCGTAGGGCTCCGCCCTGGGCATGGCACCTGCTTGAGGTTCTCTCTCTCCTTCTCCCTTTGCCCCTCCCCTGCTCTTTCTCCCCCCAACTCTCTCTCTTTCTTTAAAAAAAAAAAGGAAAGGGAAGGGAAAGGGAATGGGAGGCAATTCATTTTGTGCCTGATAGAGAAGTAGGGAGAAAAATAATTACGCATTTTGAGGGGAGAAGTATATAGATGTTTACTGTTTGATGTGTTCAATCAGTGTAAGGATATAAACCCCTTGTTAGTGGTAGGCTGGTAAATGTTTAACAGCTAGGTATCTGGGGAGCCATACATACGTTTATTATAAACTTTACTGATATAAAGAATGTGTAGCACACAATTTACAATAATAGCAAAATACACACTATTCTTTACCATCTAGCCAATTGATTCTTACAGAATGCTTCCTTGAATTTTGCAGAATTTCCGTATCTATAGCTGATCTCTGGTTGCAATTCAACCTTGATTTGACAAAATCGGTCTATAAATAAATACTTGATTACAAGTGTAGTTCTGACATGAATGTTGGTTGATATTTTCACTTACGTTGTTGAATAAGATGGAAGTGAAATGAGGAAGGCAGGCAAGTCAGAACTTCATTGTCAGTGAGGTGAGTGACTGTTGTGCTGAACTGGGTAGTAATTTTTGAATACCGAAGAAGAATTCTTCAGCTTTTCATGCTAGTCACAGATATGACATGCTGGAGTTTAATTGGCACTATTAACATGTTTCCCATTATTTTTAAAGTCTAGACGACCAACAAAACAGTAAATCAAGACTTGATTTGTAGCATTTGCCACTTTATATGGCATAAATACTCCAACCATGGCCAATTTCATTTTACCGATGTGAAATCACTGAACACAGAATTGGGCAGAGATGGAAAACCAGCCCACTTTATGGTATTTCTACCACACAAATATAGTAGGCAAATAACTTCCAACAGCACAGATCATCAAATGTAGTGAAAGAGCAAGGAATGTTTTTAATATTTGTTACCTTTATTAATCATATAGTTTATTTAATGGTGTTTATATAATTGAATATTTAATGATGGCTGTGTTTTGCAACTGGATTGCAAAATTGCTGCAAGTTTCATAGTTGGTTCTTGTAGAGCTGTGTGGGTCAACACCAGCACGTCACTGCCCTTCTTCCAGCATCGCTCCCTCCTTCTCCCCAAACGATCACAGTTAGAATGAACCTATGAGAATGGATTCAACTGGGAATCAAGAATGGGTCACTCTACTTGCCGATATCTATGGAGTGTTAATCCAGAAACGGCTGTGGTGGATGAAGCAATTTAGGGCCCAGATGAACCTGAGCACGTAAGCACCCACAGCCTACCCCACCAGAATTTTCAGAAATCTTGGGAAGTTTATATAAGTCCCCTGGCTAGAGCAAGAGCTGTTTCAGGAAATAGAGTTATATAAATGATTTTTTTTTAAGATTTTACTTATTTGACAGACAGAGATCACAAGTAGGCAGAGAGAGGAGGAAGCAGGCTCCCCACTGAACAGAGACCCCGATGTGGGGCTCGATCCCAGGACCCTAGGATCATGACCTGAGCCGAAGGCAGAGGCTTTAACCCACCGAGCCACCCAGGCACCCCAATAAATGATTATTATTAAAGTGGAATCCACAATTATATCATTTTTAGGATGAATGAGAAGATTTCAAATAAATTCCCCTGTGGGAACCACCTCGCCTAGAAGTTCCGGTAGGTTTCATTCTTCTCTGCTATTTGGATACCTAGTGCATTTCTCTTCCCTGAAAACTTGTATTTTTCATGCAGTCTTGACATTTTAATCGGACTCCTCTGCCTGGCTCGTCGTCAGCATCTCCCAGGAGGCACTTGAAAAATAGGACTCCACGATCCCACCCCTAGATGTTCTGATTCAGAAGACTGAGGCTTGGGATGCAGAACCTGACTCAGCCATGCGTGGTAGAATAGAAAACCTTCGGGACAGGTCGGGGGTCTAAGTGACACACAGTTCTCCCTCACTGTGTGACTTAGCAGGTGACTTCTCCTGGGACAGTGGATCTCTCAGGCTCTGACATTCAGGGCGGTGATGGGTGCCATTGCAGGGCAAGGAGCCCTCTCCTGCTCTTCCCCATAGAAAGATCCTTTCCACGTTCCCATCAGCCCAGCCCTGTCTGCATGGCCCATTTCCATTTGACAGAGGGAAAGAATCAGCTTCCCCTTTTTCAGTGAAATTTCCTGATTGCAATACACTTACAAAGTTTCTCTCCAACAAGGGTAACTTTTGCTCCCATCTAATAGGCCTAGACCAGAGGGTTTCTGGAAGTCTGACTTCCTTCCAGATGGAAAAACTTGGTGTGAACTTTCAAATCAGTTTTTTTTTTTTAAATTATTATTAATCTGCCTCGTGGGATACACCATGCTCTGACTGAATGTGGGAAGAGTGAGGGAGCCCCCAAGTATCTAATTTAACACCTGAAAATTCCCAAGGATGATTATACAATGGGAAGGAGACATATTGAGGATTGTAAGAAAAGGTTTAATAAAAAAATGTAAATGCAAAGGCCATAAAATTCAAATGAGGCTCATTCCCCGGGTTATAACAAGCTCTGTGCTCAGACCTTGTTAATAGCTTTAAAAAAAAATAATTTTATTGTAGATTCTATTTTTTCTGTCGGTGTAATTAGAGCTTAATTAATTCCCCCCTAAAGGGGAAAAAGAGGACAAAATAGTATTTGATCTGAGACATGTATAGCGGGCAAAGCAATTAGGATCAGCAAGTTACTTTCTGTTACCTTTCTTTTCCTAGTTGGGTCTTCTGGGAGGCAGATGGCTTTGGACAGAGGCTCCCAGTGTCTCCCCTTAGACCAGAGAATCAGCAATGCCAGGACATGCAGTAGGGCCAAAGGATTTTATTTAGACAGAGATCATTCAATTAAGAAAAAAACACACATACACACACAAATATAAAAGCTTGCTGCATCAAATCTCTGGTAATAAGGGTTCATTAAATGATTATTTTTTTTAAGATTTTATTTATTCATTTTTTTAAGATTTTATTTATTTATTGGACAGACAGAGATCACAAGTAGGCACAGAGGCAGGCAGAGAGAGAGGGGGAAGCGAGCTCCCGCTGAGCAGAGAGCCTGATGCAGGGCTTGATTCCAGGACCCTGGGATCATGACCTGAGCCAAAGGCAGAGGCTTTAACCCACTGAGCCACCCAGGTGTCCCCGTTAAATTATTAGTATAAGTGCAATATAGTTCAAAGCACCGAAAGCATAGCTCATGGAGGGTACTAGAAGGAACATGGTTGCAGTTAGAATTTGGCCATGGGAACCTGTCCCAGCCTCTGCACTATAGCTGTGTGACTTTGCAGACCTCTCTGAGTATCTTAGCATCTGAGAAGAGCCACAGTACTAAATTGATAGACTAGCAGTGAGGAGTAAATGCAGTCATGTAACAAAAAACACCGGGTGTAGGAAGTTACTACGTGACAGTATGATTTCGTGTGTGTGTCCTGGTTTCATGATACAGTTTAGTGGATTCGTCTTGAGCGTTTCTAGTGTTAGAATTAATTACCTTGAGCTTGCGTGGCAATGACTTATACCAGGCCTGTTAATGCGACCTCTGGTGGCCTCATGGGCTCCGGAGCAGCCGCGGGCAGTAAGGGGATGTGCTAGCTAATTGGGGGAGAGGCGGTGTGCTCAAGAACCTCAGTCAGTCTGCACTCTGTGGTTCCAGGAGCTGCAGGTTGGAAGCCCGGCACTGGTGGGACCTGCTGAGTGGCGGAAAGTGTTGCAGGGTCGGGGTGGGGCCCCAAAAGGATAGAGGGGGGACATTTGTCTTCCATAAGCAAGCTAGCAAGCCCCCAGCTTGCCTCCAGCTGCGTGCCAGGGCCCCCCTGGTGATGGTGAGAAGCAGGCGGAGGGAGGAGCCCGTGCTCCAGTTCCCCATCATGGGCCGAGCCGAAAACCTAGAGCTGGAGCCCAGGTCTGGTTTTTGCCTCCTGGCTTTTGCAAGCTCCTTTCCTCCACCTGCAGCGTTCACCTCACCTGCTTCGCTGAATTATCCCCTCGTTTTTCTTGCGTATTTCTGCTGGGGGACCAACTCGGATGCCGCTTCCTCTCACCACCCAGGTAATTAAATACAGACAGTTATAAGCTCTCAGGTCACCCGTAGCACTTTCACTAGATAAGATTCTTTGATTAAGTCTGTAAACTCCACGAGAAGAGGGATTGTTGTGGTGGTGTTTGTTTTTGTTCACCTTCCTCCCCTCCATTCCCAGATCAACTTAAGATTTTTGTTTTAGTCAGCTTCTGACTTTAGTGGCTTCCCACAGACCTTGGCTTATGGCCACATCACCCCAAAACCCACTTCTCTTATTACATCTCTTTCCTGCACTCTGTACTCCTTCCTCCCTCTTACAAGGGACCTTGGGTCGACCAGGATAATCCAAAATCACCTTCATCACCTTAATTATATCTACAATATCCCTTTTGCCAGGTAAGGTTACATATTCACGGGTTAAGGAGCTTAGGACATGGACATCTTCTTGGGGGTCATCACTGTACTTACCACACTCCCTAAAGTGGTCTACAGATTTAACTCAGTCCTTATCACTATCATAGCTGGACTTTTTTTTTTTTTTTTTCAGAAAGTGACAAGCTGATCTGAAAACCCATATGACCTAGAATAGCCAAAGCAATCTTTAAAAGAACAAAGTTGGACTTAAAGATCTCTCTGTCAAAACTTTCTCCAAAGCTACAATAATTAAGACAATGTGGTCCTGGTATAAGGCTAGACATATAGATCAATGAAACAGAATTGAGAGTCCAGAAATATGCCTTTACATTGGTGGTCCCTTGATTTTTGACAAAGGTGCTAAATTTAATGGGGGGAAGAATAGTCTTTCTAACAAATGATGTAAAGCAGCCATATATTCTAGAATAAAACTAGATCCCTACCTCACATCAATAATTAACTCAAAATGTCTTATCAAACTAAATGTTTAAGAGATAAAAGCATAAAACTCCCAGGGGGGGGAAAATAGGAACATATCCTTGTAACCCTGTGTTAGGCAAAGCCTACTTTGTTATGATATCAAAACAGAAGTGACAAAGGAAAAAAGAAAAACTGACCTTTATCAAAATTCAAAAACTTTTGTGCCTTGTAAGACATGAAAAAAGTTAAAAGGCAACCCACACAGTGACAAATAATATTTGGAAGTCATGTATCAGATGAGGACCTTGATTCTGTAATATGTAAAGAATTCTTACAACTCAACAATAAAAAGAAACTCAATTTAAAAATCAGAAGAAGATGTCAGAGACATTCGTCTGAGGAAGATAAACAAATGGTCAATAGGCCCTGAGTAGATGCTCATCATTAGTCACTAGGAAGATGCATTGCACACCTACTAAAATGCTTATAATTTAAAAATACAATAACAAATGTTAGCAAGGATGTGGAGGAATCAGAACCTTAGTGTATTATTGGTAGGATTGTAAAATGAGGCAGGTGCTTTGGAAACCCGATTGGTAATTTCTCAAAATGTTAAGCATAGCTACCATATGACAGTAAGTGTTCCCCTAGGTCTATATCCAAGAGATTTGAAAACATACATCCATTTAAAACGTGTTCATAGGGGTGCTCGGGTGGCGATCCTGGGGTCCTGGGGTTGGGCCACTCATCATCCTGGGCCTCCCTGCTCAGCAGGGAGTCTGCTTCTCCCTCTCCCTCTCCCCCTCCCCTATCCGTGCTCTCTCTCACACACACACACCCAAATAAGTAAAAGAAATCTTTTAAAAAATGTGTTCATGAATGTTATAGCAGCTCTACTGACACTAGCCCCCATATTACAACAACCCAAATGTGCATCAACTCGTGAATGGAAAAAGTAAAACGTGGTGTATCTATACCTATAATATTCAGTTAGAGAAAGGCATAAAGTCGGGACACCGGCTGTACCACGGGTAGATCTTGAAAACATGAGGCTAAGTGGAAGAACCCATCACAACAGCTCCCATATTTTTTGGTTCCATTTATATGAAATATCCGGAACAAACAAATCCATAGAGACAGAAAGTAGAACTGTGGTCACCAGGCACTGGGAAGGGTAAGGAGTATGTAGTGACTGCATAATGGGTCTGGACGTTATTTCTGGGTTTATGAAAATGTTCTGGGTTAGGTAGTAGTGATGTTGAACAACCCTGAGTTTACGAAAATCCCGTGATTCATACACTTTAAAAGGCTGATTTTCATGGTATGTGATTATATCTCAATAAGGCTGTTATTTAAAAATAAAGAAACCATAAAACATACTCAAACCAACAAAAGGAAGAAATAGAAAGGAAACAAATGGATCTAGTTAAAAAAACAAGATGATCGACATGAATCTAACAATGCTAATAACCATATTCAATTTAAAGGGTCTAAACATCTTTATGAAAATTCAAGAAGGTCAGTTTGGATTTAAAAAAAAAATCAAGACCTAACTAGATGCTGGAAATACAAGAAATGCTCTGTAAGTACAAATACATAAATAGCTTAAACATGAAAAGACAGTGGGCACCTGGGTGGTTCTGTGGGTTAAAGCCTCTGCCTTTGGCTCAGGTCATGATCTCAGGGTCCTGGGATCAAGCCCCGCATCAGGCTCTCTGCTCAGCAGGGAGCCTGCTTCCTCCT
This sequence comes from Mellivora capensis, assembly GCA_004024625.1. Lineage (NCBI taxonomy): Eukaryota > Metazoa > Chordata > Mammalia > Carnivora > Mustelidae > Mellivora > Mellivora capensis. Next base: position 12,422 of record PISX010021191.1, read on the forward strand.
CTCTCTCTACCTGCCTCTCTGCCTACTTGTGATCTCTGTCTGTCAAATAAATAAATTTTAAAAATCTTTAAAAAAAAACTTAAAAATTAAAAAAAAAAAAAGAAACTTCCAGCCCCTCCCTCGGTAACTGATAGAATGAGGAAATGGAAAATCAGTGAGGCGATGGAAAGGCTTGAACACACGGAGCCAACTGCATTGAATTCACACCCACAGAACACTCTCCACCCAACAACAGCAGAATTACAAGCTCTTTCTGGCGTGCTCTGAATGTCCACACAGAGCACTGAGCATGTAGACCACATCTTGGACCAAAACACAAGTTCCAGCAGAGTTAAAGGATTCAAGTCATCCAAAGTATGTTTCCTGACTATAACGGAATTCAATTAGAAATGAATCACACATCTCTGGAAAACTCCAAATATTGTGGAAACTTAATAGCATGTTTCTAAGTAAACCACGGGTCCAAGAAGAAATCAGAAGAGGAATTGCCAAGTATTTTGAATGGAGGGAAAATGAAAACACTCCATATGGCAAGATGTGGAATGTTGCGAAAACTGGGATTAGGCAGAAATTTGTAGTATTAAGTGCCTACCTTGGAAACAAGCAAGGTTGGGAATTAAGGACCTTAGTTTCCACCCTGAAATAGAACACGAGGAGCAGACTCCGAGTCAGCAGAAGAAATGGTGTAAGAAACATCAGAGCAGAGACAAATGATACCGAAGACAGAGAAAAGAGAGAAAACCAGTAAAATGAAAAGCCCACTGTTTGAGAGCGTCATCATTACCATTGATAAACATCTCACCAGCCTGATTGAGATAAAGAAAAGAAACACAAATAACCAATATCAGGAATGAAAAAGGTGATCTCAGGACAGCTTCTATAGATATTTAAAGGAGAATAAGGAGACCAGCACGAACAGCTCTTTGTAAACTCAGCAGCCCGGTTCCCTCCGTGAGAGACACACAGGACCGCAGCTCCTTCGAGATAGAACAGATAGCTCAAACAGGGCCGCATCAACTACAATGAAATTGTACCTGAAGAATTTCCCGCAGAGAAAACTCCCCATTCAGATGGCTTCCCTGGTAAGCTCTCCCACACATTTTAGAAAGAAATAACACCAATTCTGCACAGACCCTTCCAAAACATTCACATTCATTGTATGGGTCTAAGACTGCTCTGATACCAATACTCATCGAAGAGATTGCAAGAAAAAGAGAACCCGAGTGAGGTTCTGGTCCCTCCCCGGGGCAGAGTCTGGATGTGAAAATACACAGGATCCATCTGGATAAAAATTCTATGGGACAGAGGTTAAGAGAGAGAGTTTAGTCAGCCAAATTCAGATTCACAGTGCTGTCGGTGACATGATCAATTGTGTGATCTTGGACAGGTCACTTTACCCCCTCTGACCCTCAGTTTCTATATCTACAGAATCAAGGTAATCACGGTACGTGTGGCTGAGGATAAAGATTAAATGAGGTAATGCGTTGGCAGTGCCCTCGATCAGTGCCCGGGACATAATAGGCAGTTCAGTTAACTATTAACTCTAACAAGATAATATTCCTGTTAAGGTAAAGAAGGTTTAGGCCTTTTGTGGTGTGAATAAATGCAGCCAGTAGTTATTTTTTGATCAATGACGCCATCTCAAAAATTCTTGTTTTTCTTTGGTGTTGAGAGGAAGAGTTAAAATCCTCCATAACTACATAACTTACATTACAACACAACTTATCTGTTAAACGGGAAGCAGTCACCTCTTTTTTTTCCTGTCCTAGGAAGCAGGAAGATTTTTCTCCTTCAGTATGATGAAAAAATCCCTTTGGCCTTCTTTTCCTGCTGGCGGAGGACCTGACTTCCCGGTACAGCAGGCACTCAGTTCAAGCTGAGCTGGAATCCAAAGGAGTCTTCTCACTGGAATCCGCTGCTTTGGCCAAGCCCCTGGGGTTTACAGCCTTACTGGAAGGGGCAGGGGGAGCCTGTTTGGAAGGGAGCCTTATCGGGCTCTGCTCAGAGCCTTGCCCTTCCTATGGCCTGGGGACTAAAAACCAATGGATAGCCTGAAGTGCTTATCCTTGTTTATCTAGATCTCCTATCCAGTCACCAAGACACCCAAATGCAAAGGATTCAGAGTTAAAATGCAGACCTTTCCCCCTCCTGGGTAGACTAACAGAGATTTACACAAAGAACTGGTTCCAGGGGGGCGCCTGGGTGGCTCAGTGGGTTAAAGCCTCTGCCTTCGGCTCAGGTCATGATCCCAGGGTCCTGGGATCAAGCCCCACATCGGGCTCTCTGCTCAGAGGGGAGCCTGCTTCCCCTACTCTCTCTCTGCCTGCCTCTCTGCCTGCTTGTGATCTCTGTCTGTCAAATAAATAAATAAAATCTTAAAAAAAAAAAAAGAGAACTGGTTCCGTGAACTTTCTGTATGGTTTGTGCCATCCCACTCCCATCACCAGCAAATCCTCATCACCCCTGGAACTGTATTAGAGAAACCGGCTTAGGTAAGAGCCTCCCACCCCAAATTGCAACCCTGAAAAGGACACATCTCCTGTCTATGAACACATGGCAAAGCATTCAGACCAGGTGGGGAGTCCACACTCCCAGATGTTTTAAGGACAGGACTCAGAAGTCAATGAAAGGCTGTGTCCCCGCCCTCCTCCTGTCTCCAGCAGAGGTGTCCTGCTTATTATTTTTACTGCAGGGGTCGGCAACTAAGGCAGGAGGGAGACTTGCTGTGTCTGAGGCAGACAACACCAAGGGAAGTAGCCTGGTTCTCGTTTTTGAAGCTTTGGAAGCACAAAGACCCTACTGGCTGATTTATGTGCCTGAATAATTGTCCCATATTCTAAAAAAAAAAAAAAGATTACTCACTCCCTGTCCTATAGAGAGGACCTACTAAATCTGGAGAGAGACAGACAGAGGGAGCACATGTGCACAATTACTGGCATATTTTCCCCTCTTCTTTGGGGCGGAGACAGGGTTTCTTAACTGCATCCCTATTGACATTTGAGCCAGAGAAGTCTTTGTAGGGGAGGGGGCGTCCTGGCGGTGGGGTGTCCTGTGGAGGCTGTTTAGCTCTGTCCTGGGCTTCTACCCCTAGACTCCAACAGCAGCCCCCTTCCCCAAATGCCTCCAAACATTGCTGAATATCCCCTGGATGGGGGTCAGGGTACAAATGTCCCCAGGGCTGCAAACTCGCCTGGGGGCTGAAAACTACTGGCTTAAACAGAAACATGGGGGTGAAGATACTTCTCATTAGAGCTACTCTAGCTTTTTCTTAAGAAAAATAGAAGGAAACAAATTTCATGACTTCACACAGCACATTAGAGGGCTGTGAGAGAGGGCAGTGCAGCCATCTGTTTAGGAACAGGACAGGCCGAACACTGTCCCAGTAGTAAACGCAGCAGCTATTATTTCACGAGAAAAATACTGAGACTTAGCTTTGCAGGGCTCTCGCGTAAGGTCTGCGGTGGAGGACACAGAATGACGGAACTGTATTTATGAACATCCAGCCCCCCAGTGTAGGACGCCTCGCAGACCCAGCAGAGGTGCCCACAGGAGTACATCAGCTTCTAAGTCGTTCTCTCCCCTCCAGTAATCATGGCCCCGAGTGGTCAAAGGACAATTCCTCATCCCTTAACAAACTAGGGAGGGGCCCTCTGGAGAAACAAGCTCCGAGAAAGGAGACAGGGTCCCCTCCTCTGCACAGCGATCACCAGGAGTGTGAGGGTGGCAGATCCACGCCAGGCAAAAGGGAAGGACAGAGCTATGGTTGACTAAGGAATGGCCTCCCAAAGATGTCCACCTCCATGTCCTCCGACCTGCGAATGTGTTCCCTTCCAAGGCACGTGGAAGTTTGCCGATGTGGTCAAGGATCTTGAGAGGGGGAGATCATCCCGAATGATCCTGGGGGGTTGATGGAATCACAGGGTCTTTGTAAGAGTGAAGCAGGAGGCCCTATAATGATGGCAGGGAGAGATCTGAAGAGGCTACCCTGTTGGCTTCCAAAATGGAGGAAGGCGGTCATGAATGAAAAGATGTAGATGATCTCTTGGAAGCTGGGAAGGTCAAAGAAAGAGAGTCTTCCTCCAGAAGGAACACAGCCCTGCAGACCCGTTTTGCACTTCCAACTTGAGATGAGGAAGATAATACATGGTCGCTGTTTTAAGCCACTGAATTTGGGACGGTTGGTCAAAGCAGTCCTATGGAACCCTCCAGGGAGTCGCAGAGAGTTCAGGGTTAGAGACCAAGCTTCCAGACCAGCTTACCCACCAAGGAGCTGGGGTCCCTATCATCTGAGTCTCATTTGACTTCCCTGTAAAATAATCACTGGGTCTCCCCTGCTCAGACTCTACATTCTGCCATTTCACTGCTCTGAAAGCATTTCACTGACCCTGGGGTGCGCAAGAAAGCAGGGGCTGTGGTGTCCACCTCAGCCCTTGAGGTATGATTTAAAAAAAGAGAAATCGGATCTTTGTCCCTGGATTCTAGCCTGGAGCTTTCAAAACCTTTGGAATTTCCTGAGTGATGGGGTGTCTTTGTTATTCATAGGAAGAGGCCCTTTGGGCCACACCAGAGTTTATGCTAATGAGGTGACACTTGGGTAGTTTCCAATCATGTGGTAAAAGGCAAAAGGTAAAAGGTCTAAACCTTTTGGTCTCCGGCTAGTCCAGACCCCCTGGAGGGGAGAACTGCTGGAGACTGAGTCCATCCCAGAGGCCTGTGATTGAATCACTCGTGCCTGCGTGATTAAGCCTTAGCACAAACTCTGGACAAGGAGACTGGGAGCTTTCTGGCTGGTGAACATACTGATAGGCGGGGTGGTACAGACGTTACAGGGACAGAAGCTCCCACACGTGAGACCCTTCCAGATCTCATCACGCCTTACGAATCTCTGTATCCTCTCTGTATCTGCTCTTCACTTGTAGCCTTTGGAACAGAACGATCATCACAAGTACAGCCCTTCCCGAGTTCTGCGAGTCCCTCTAGCTAACTGTCAGACCTGAAGGAGGACCATGGGAACTCCCCAAATATATAGCCGAGGTGGCCCGGAAGCAGTGTGGGGTGGCCCCTGCTATTCATGGCTGGCATCTGAAGTGAAGGGGGCTTGTGGGACTGAGCACCCTAACGTGTGGAGTTTGACATGAATTCCAGGTACTTAGTGTTGGAATGGAATTGGACTGTTGAACACCCAGTTGAAGTCAAAGGATCAGTGTTGGAGTGTAGCCTTTGACTGTCCATATGGCCTTAGGGTCTAGTGTTCCTCTGATGAGGGAGTAGACAAGTGGACTTCATGACTTTGGGCAGCAAAAGTCTTTGCTTCCTAAATGATTTCTTTCCCCTAACCCAAAAGTATGTCCAATATTACATATACATATGTATATGTGTGTATAAATTTCAGACCATGAGTCACTTCCAGATCCTCCTTCCTCTTACCCCTGAATACCTCTGTGAAAACCTAGGGTCCCACTGAGTAATCAGAAAGCCACTGGCCTAAGTGATCTGAGATCCCCTATCCTCCCAGGCAACGCAGTTCTGCACTCTCAAAGTTTAATAAACAGAGATCTGATTTCCCCGAGGCCCTGGATGTTTCTTCAGAGGCCCTTTCCTCTCTCAGGCAGCTCCAAGGGGAACTGACGGTAGAGCAAGCAGCCTCTTGACTGACTTGGAAATGAGCCCTCACTCCTACTAAAGTTCTACCCCCACCCCTTGCCCCGGGAACCAAGGTCAAAGCTGTGTGGCCCCAGAGCCCAGCTCTTTATTATCAGAAATAAAATAAATGCTGCTCTTCCCTCTTCCCCCACGCAGGGCTGCAGTATGCTCTGGCCCTATCTCTGGTTAATATCAGGTTTATAAGAACAGTTTCTCACTTTTATTCATTTGAGAATTGAATTAGCTTTCACATTTGCCTCTACAGCTTCAAAGAACATCTCCCAGCCATCATTTGCCACACTATTAAATCGAGGAGCATCTTGTCGGTACATCTGATAATTTGATTCTGAGTGATGTTTGTGTTGTTGCTAAGCATTTGAGCCAGCAACAATAACGTTACAAATATATGGCTGGGCCTTTGAACTACCAACTCAAAAGAGATTTCAACAACTGGATGTAGCCCTGGTAATGAAGAGACTAGATTACTTTAAAAGTTATTATGTTTCAATAGGGGGAACTGGATTCAATTTAAAGATACTCCCAGCTCTGGCCAAAGGAACATCTTTAGTTTCGCATGTGAAACTGGGTAAAAAAAAAAGTCTGATGGTGTAGCCACAGGAAAATTTTCGAGTCCCAGCATATTAAATAGGTTCAGGATTGTCACTGTGAAGTTCCCTACGTAGTTCAGCCTTGCTGATAAGACTTGGCATGAGTTACAGGGTAGAGGGTAAGAACCCTTGGATTCAGATCCAGAAGGTAGAGGTACAGCTCCCAGCTCTGCTTCTGGCATAAGGCACACACAGGATTATCTATTCCTTAGTTTCCTCTCCTGTAAAGTCAGGAAAAAAATAATAATGATTTTAGGGTTGTAGGAAGGATGACTGGAGATCAGAAATTCTCAACCTTGGCACTATTGACCTTTGGGTCTAGATCATTCTTTGTTGTGGGGGCCTGTCCTGTGTATTGGGGACTGTGTAGTTGAGCACCTGGCCTCTGCCCACCGGATCCAGTAGCAGACTCCTTCTACAGTGACAGTCAAAATCATGTCCGGACATTGCCAGATGTCCCAGGGAACAAAGTCACCCTAATTGAGAACCGTTGGCTTAGATAATGTTTTCAAAGCTTATAGACGGTGCCTGACACACAGTAATGGCTCAGCCATTGGTAACTGTTACTCAGATTTGTTTTTAAAAAGTATCTGAGCAGGGCGCCAGGGTGGCTCAGTGGCTTAAGCCTCTGTCTTCGGCTCAGGTCATGATCTCAGGGTCCTGGGATCGAGCCCCGCATCGGGCTCTCTGCACAGCAGGGAGCCTGTTTCCCCTTCTCTCTCTGCCTGCTTCTCTGCCTACTTGTGATCTGTCAAATAAATAAATAAAGTCTTTAAAAAAATACAATAAAATAAAAAGTATCTGAGCAGCCTGAATCATGCTAATTAATCCTGGGCGGAGTGTCCTGTCTTTGGGTCTCTGCTGTACTTGTTAGACCAGGATGTCTGTGAATCCAGCCCAGGAGAACGACGAAGGAGATGTGAATTCCTCTGGCTTTTGTGGGACCTGACAGCCTGAGCTCTCTATCTGCAGGCTCACAATGCAGAAGTCAACGTAGTCACCATTTTGCTCAGAGCAGGCTGTGATTTCTGGGGACAAGTGAGGTTGACTAACACAGTGTGCCTTTCATCATCCGTCCATCCGTTTATCCATTTATGTAACTGACTGTTTTGGGGTGTCTGTTTTATGCCAGGTTCTGTGCTGAGGCTTTGGGATATAATGACTAAGGGCAGGTCTCTGTCTTCTAGAAGTTACAGGGTAGTAGGAAACACGGAACAGTAAGAGACGATTATAACACAGAACTATGATGGGGAAAAAAGTGAAAATAATTTGGCTCCCTAGCACAGCCCAGAATGTTAGGGGAAGATTCCTTCATGATAGGAAAGTTTTTAACATTTAGGACCTGGTTTTTCTCTCCCAAAACTGGTTGTAAAGATTTATCTCATATATTTTTTAAAATATTTTATTTATTTATTTGACAGAGAGAGATCACAAGGAGGCAGAGAGGCAGGCAGAGAGAGAGGAGGAAGCAGGCTCCCTGCTGAGCAGAGAGCCCGATGCGGGGCTCAATCCCAGGACCCTGAGATCATGACCTGAGCCGAAGGCAGAGGCTTTAACCCACTGAGCCACCCAGGTGCCCCAGGATTTATCTCATATTTAAGCTGTTCACTTTTCAGATAAGAGAACTCAAGTACAAAGGAGGGGTAACTCTTATTCAAGCAAACACAGTGAATTTGTACCAGAGCTGAGTTCAGGTTTCTTCACACTATAGATCTCCTTGTAGGAGGCAAGTCGATACAATAGAGTGATCATGGCCGGCAAAATGTTTTATTCCCTAGAAGAAAATCCAATGATTTCTCAGTGTCTGGTAAGGCATCCTAGTGTGTGTGTGTGTGTGTGCGTGCGCACGCACACGTGGCTATTGAGAGACTGGGAAGATCTGTGTGGTATTTGTCTGTTGCTGGACATTTTCAAAGAGTATAGATTTCTCAACAGGAGGAATTGTTGGCATGATGTGGTCTACAAGCTGCCGCACGCTGCTGAATGGGGCTGAGTGCCTTTCTAGCAGAGGCATTGAAGAGTATGAATGAAAGTCTCTGTGTTTTAGAAATGTCTCAGCAGCATGAGGGGGGTACTTTGCTCCTTGCGAAACCCGGAAAATGGCCATGATCTGTCAGATAGTGCTCTAATAAATGTTTAATGTTTATACAAATGAATGCATAAATGGTGACAAAAATATAAGTGATTGAATGTTGAGGCAAGAGTGCCCTCCCTGTGCTTAGCCCCAGGAGAAAAGTGTAGAGTTCACCCATGGTTTTGTCTGTCCAGCCTTGCTCTTTTTCTGGAATCTGCTCCTCCACCTACAAATTCTGTTTGGTTTCCTTTCGAGGGACCCCGTTCTCAAACCACCCGGCATCTCCAGTCACTGTTATTCGGTCCCCATGAAGGCATGTGATCCAGGATGGGCCAGTCATAGTACAGCACTCTGTACCAGAAGCAGCTGATTGGCTCAGGAATGGGCACCTGACCCAGGCTGAGACATTGAGTTCATTCAGGGGGATGTTTGGACCAGCACTGAAGGAATGAGCTCGGTTTCTCTTGGAGGACTGACATCATAAGCAGAAAACCTAGGAGTTACCAGAGGCCGTGTTTTTTTGCTAGGTAGCCAAACCCATTTGTAGTGAGAGGAGAACAAGGGAATAAGTAGACAAATGCTATAGGAGATGACAAAAGAATCACAATATGCAGAATCCAAGACCCAATTGAATTCCTGTCTTTTCCTCGGCTTGAGTATTCCATTCCTTCATGAGATTCCTCCACATCCTTCTAATTCCATTTATTGTTAAGCCATTTGAGTTGTGTGTCTGCCGCTTGCCATCCGAAGAGTGCTGGCTAAACACATGGGCCAGGCATCAAGATAAGTTCATTTCCTTTGCATGATTTGTCACTTCTATGGATGATATCAGGCAGGCACACACCACAATACCGTAAATCATCAACACAGGGCCCTTGGTTTGTAATAAAGCAACATTCTCCTTCAAGTGCATTCAGTCTGCCTGCATAAGAGTAATAGATCAGAAGTTGTTTCATAACAAAGATGCCGATATTATAGAAGCTCAAGATAGAGAATTTACTGGGGAGAGAATAGTGGACTATTGACTTGCTGCAAATGTTCTGGCTCTGCTATTATTCAAATGTTTCTGTTGCCTAGAGTCCTGAGTTTTTTCTCCACCCTATGAACATTTATCCATAGTTCCTAAGCAAGTGGGAGAATCTTTCAAGTATGCCTTCCCTTTGTACTATTTTTTTTAAATTTTAATTGTAACATAGTTAACATACAGAGTTACATTAGTTTCAAGGGTACAATATAGTGATTCAGCAGCTCCATACCTTACTCAGTGCTTATAGAGGTAAGTGGGCTCTTAATCCCCCTCACCTATTTCACTCATCCTGCTGCCCACCTCCCTTCCGATAACCATGTTTCTCCTCTGTTTTTAGATTCTCTCTCGCTCTTTTTTCTCTTTGTTCATTGGTTTTGTCTCTTCAGTTCCACTTGCAAATGGAAACTGTTCATTCTTTTTTATGGCTGAGTAGTATTCCATTATATACATACACCATATCTTCTATATCTATTCATCTATCGATGGGCACTTGGGCTGCTTCCATATCTTGGCTATTGTAGATAATGTTGCTGTAAACATAAGGGTGCATGTATGCCCTTGAATTAGTGTTTTCATATTCTTTGGGTAAATACCCAATAGAGCAATTCTTGGATCATAGGGTAGCTCTATTTTTATTTGTTTTATTTGGTTTTTTTAAAAGATTTTATTTATTTACTTGACAGAGAGAGATCGCAAGCAGGCAGAAAGGCAGGCAGAGAGAGAGAGGAGGAAGCAGGCTCCCCAAGGAGCAGAGAGCCCGATGTGGGGCTTGATACCAGGACCCTGGGATCATGACCTGAGCCGAAGGCAGAGGCTTAACCCACTGAGCCACCCAGGCACCCTAGGTGGCTCTATTTTTAAGTTTTTAAGGAACTTCCATACTGTCATCCAGAGTGGCTGCACCAGTTTGCATTCCTACCAGCAGTGCATGAGAGTTCCTTTTCCTCCACAGCTTCACCAACACCTGATGTTTTTAAAATTTTTGGTTTTAGGCCTTCTGACAGATATGAGGTGGTATCTCCTTGTGGTTTTGATTTGCATTTCTCTGATGGCAAAGGGCGATGAGCATCTTTTCATGAGTCTGTCGGCCATCTGGATGTCTTCTTTGGAGAAATGTCTTTTGCCCACTTTTTAATTGGATTATTTGATTTTTGGGGGGTGTGGAATTTGTTTCCCTTGCCTCAGGAGACATGTCTAGAAAGATGTTGCTATGATTGGTGTTGGAGAAATTACTGTCTGTGCCTTCTTCTAGGAGTTTTATGATTTCAGTTTCACATTTATGTCCTAATCCATTTTGAGTTTATTTTTGTGTATGGTGTAATAAAGTGGTCCAGTTTCATTCTTTTTCATGTAGCTTTGGGAAAACACCAGTTTTCCCAACAGCAGGTGTTGAAGACACTGTCTTATCCCCACTGGATATTTTTTCCTGCTTTGTCCGAGATTAACTGACTGTATAACTGTAGATTTCTTTCTTTTTTTTTTTTAAGATTTTATTCATTTATATGACAGAGAGCTAGAGAGCACAAGTGGGCAGAGCAGCAGGCAGAGGGAGAGGGAGAAGCAGACTCCCTGCTGAGCAGGGGCTCAGATGTGGGGCTCGATCCCGGGATGGTGGGATTATGACCTGAGCCGAAAGCAGATGCCCAAGCATCTGAGCCACACAGGTGCTCCTGTAGATTTATTTCTAAGCTTTCTGTTCTGTTCTCTTCTGTTCTTTTCTGTTTGGTCTATTTGTCCATTTTTTTCTGCCAGTACCATAGTGTTTTTATTGCTACAGCTTTGTAATATAATTTGAAGTCTGGAATTGTGATACCTCCAGTTTTGTTTCGTTTTCAAGATTGCTTTGGCTATTCAGGGTCTTTTTTCCAAATCCAAATTTTAGGATTATTTGTTCTTGTTCTGTGAAAAGTGCTATTGGTATTTTTATAAGGATTACATTAAGTTTGTAGATTGCTTTGGAGAGTACAGCTGTTCCGATCCGTGAGCATAGAATGCCTCTCCATTTCTTTGTGTTGTCTTCAATTATATTCATCAGTGTTTAGAGTTTTCAGAGTTCAGGAGTTCACCTCTTTGGTTAATTTTACTCCTAGGTGTGTTATTATTTTTGGCGCAATTGTAAATGGGATTGTTTTCTTAATTTCTCTTTCTGCTACTTCATTATTAGTATGTAGAAATGCAATGGATTTCTATATATCGATTTTGTGTCCTGTGACTTTTCTGAATTCATTGATCAGTTCTAGTAGTTTTTGGTAGGGTCTTTAGGGTTTTCTATGTATAGTGTCATGTCATCTGCAAATAGTGAAAGTTTAGCTTCTTCCTTAGTGATTTGGATGCCTTTTATTTCTCTTTGTTGTCTGGTTGCTGTGGCTAGGACTTCCATTGCTATGCTGAATAAAAGTGGTGAGAGTGGACATCCTTGCTTTGTTCCTGACCCTGGGGAAAAAAGATCTCGATTTTCCCCTATAATGTGTGAAGTTAGCTGTGGGGTTTTCATATAAGGCCTTTATTATGCTGAGGTTTTTTCCCATTAAACTTATTTTGTTGAGGATTTTTATCATGAATGGATGTTGTACTCTGTCAAATACCTTTTCTGTATTTATTGAAGTAATCATATGATTTTTACCCTTTCTCTTATTGATGTGTATTGTATGTATCAATGTGATGTATCACATTGATCCTGGACTATTTTGAATTAATGCTACACTGTGGAAATGGCTGTTCACAGTATAATAGTTCATGGCAATAAATAGCTTAAGTTGGTGATTAATCCACATAGTCTGGGTGACTCCATTCAGAGAGGAAGGAAAATCAGCCTTTATCTACTGCCAACCACTTTTCCAAATGTTATCTGTCATCTGATTCTCAGAACCACACAGGGAAGTATTGGCCTTCCTAATTTGTAGATGAGGAAAATGAAGCTCAGATTAGTTAAGGAGATTGCACAGCTGGTCTGCTGTAGGACAGGATTTGGAAATTGGGCGGGTCTGCTCCATAGGCCATGTTCTTTCTTTATTGAGAGTCTTCAGGGGTACAGAGAAACTGTGTTCTTCACTGCCCAGAGTTAAAAAGGAGTCTTGGGTTCATTCACACCTCGCTCTTCTTACTGAAATTTGAACACTTAACAGGCAAAGAGGGGTCCAGGCACAGTCTGCAGGACCTGTAGCAATGGAAGACTCTTCCTCCCCTTCCCAACATGGGGACTCTGTGCCAGGAACCCATTTTATAAAATAATGAAATAAAATGTTCAGATACCTCGTGTCCCATAATTCTGGTCACTGTCTTCTTCTCCCCATTCCTGCTAATATGGCCATTCTTCTTCCCACTCAAGCGGGTTCAAAGCCTTGGAAGCGTTTTGCTGACTTTTTTTTTCTTTATTCACATTTCTCCTGTGCACCCCATAGCAAAAACAAGATCTAAAAACCCACAAATCTGCATGGTGTTGCTACTTTGCTTAGAACCCTCTCAACATGGCTTATCCTGACTCTTAGAATAAAGTCTAAGGTCCTGAGTGGGGTTTACAAGACCTCCATGATTGTCCAGGACTTTTCCTGCCTCAGCTATCCACCTTTCTGCTTTGCTCTTGCCACACTGCAACCCAGTTATATTTTCCTAGTTCCCTTTCCTCTCCCTCTCCCACCCCACCCCTTTCACCCTGGAAGTCCTAATGGAAAGGTCTTTCCCTCCGAGGAGTGTTATCGGATCCTCGAGACCAGGTTAGGCACCTGCTTTATGCTCCAGTGGCACCCTGGGCTTCGTGTTTTGTGACATCATGTTAGTCACTGGTCTTCCGCATCTGTCTTCCTGACTAAACTGCAAAGTGATAGGTACGCGGCTCTTAGATTCCCAAAAGCAGCCCTGTACTTGTCACCTGTAATCACCTGCGCGCTCTTCCCGTAGAGAATCTTTGGTATTTGCTGTCTCCTTCTTTTCATCATCCCACATGTGTTCATAGACTTCATTTAGCTCCTGGGTCTCTTCATTCCAGTTCCTTCTGTGCTGGATGACCCACTTAACTTCTTAAAACAGTGAGCTTGAACATACTTGTTCTGCAGTGTTCATTGGCATCCTGTTGCTACCCCAAGTACAACAAAATAATAATCACAGCTCTTCAAATACAGTCCCAACTTGTTTCCAGCCTTAATAGCCAGTTTTCTATTATGAGGGCCTGTCCATTAGGAGACTTTGATTTTCTTTCTTCCTCTCCTTCTTTTTTTCCTTTGCTTCTCCTCTTTGTACTTCCTCCCTGTATTCCTCCCTTCCGCCCCCCTCCCTGCCTTCTGTTATCCTCTCACTATCTCCCTTCCTCCTTTACATTCATCCAGCAAAAATTGCAGCAATGGACTCTTACTTCTGTGATGATTAACCCTAGATGCCCAAGAGATTTAACCTTTTGTGGATGCCTGGACCTCCACCCATCCCTTCAGACTCCTGTTTACTTAGTATGGGGTCAGATCATGCATCGTAATTTTTTAAAGCTCCCTAAGTGATGTTGAAGTTCATTTGAAATTGAGAACCACATTATCTACACTTACCAGACACTGGATTGGATTCTTTCCTCATGGAGTCCACAGTACAGTAGACTGTAGAGCAGTGGTTTTTAATGGGGGAAATTTTGGTCCCCATCCACCTACACAGGAGACCTTTGGGCAGTCTTAAGACATTTGCGGTTGTCACAACTCAGGGAGGCAGTGTTCTTGGCCTCCAGTGGGTGGAGGTCAGGGATACTGCTGAATGTCTTTCAGTGCATAGGACAGCCCTGTTCCCCACACAAGGTATTATCTGGGCCAAAGTGTCAGTAGCACCAAGGCTGAGAAAACTTCCTTGAAGGAAGACTCACTGATGAAATAATCATACAAGTGAAGTTTTATTTACTAACTGGAATTGGGCAAATAAAGCCAAACATGAGGGGGCAGTGGGTAAGCATCACAGGGAGATCTGAACTAGCCTGGTGAGAGGGTTCTTCCTTCAGTAGAGATCTGAAGGAAAGGTATAAATTAAGCAACACATGAAGGGGTTGGGTTGGCAGGGGACATTTCAGGTGGCCTCCCCAGCATATCTGAGGCTTTGGAAAATTGATATAACTTAGAGAACATCCAATGGGCTGCTTCAGCCAAGAGAGGAAAGTGGATAAGAATTTTAATCTAAATCATCAGAGCAATGGGAGACCTGGAAAGGCAAGGGAGGGTGTCTTTATCACCAGACCTGGGTTCGGAAAAAGTCATTCTAGGTGGCAAGTGAAAAATGGTTGGAATGGAGCAAAAGTGGTTGTCCCAGGAGTCTGGGCAAAGCATGGCACTGGGGCGGTGGTGGGAAAGATAGATGCAGGAGATATTTTGAGGTATGGTTGTTCATCTCTATTTATTCTTATACTTTCCAGCTTCAAGGTTTTTGATGACACCATTTTCTTTAACTGGAAATACTCTCCCTATCTCAATCCCTAACCATTCTTTCCCTATGTCCCAAGCCAAATGAAAACCAGAGGAAACTTCCTGCTTACATTAGCCACTATTACTGCCTTTGAAACCCTGAGGTTCCTGTACCTTTGGACCAAGCTTTTATTTGTGATGTACACTTTATATACATTAGGTTTATCTTTCTTACAAAAAGGCAAGGTCTTTGACACCTGAAATCTGTTTTACTCGTCTTTTATTTCCCACACATTTTTCTAGATATTTAGTCAAGGACTATTTGGTGACAAGAAACAGAATCCTCTCAGACTAACTTAAAACAAGAGTTTCTTGGAAGGGATGCTGGGGTAAAGCAGATGTTCCCTCTTGTTGCCTGCCCAGCACCCACGTTCTGGAAACAACACACCAGTGTTCCTTTGGGTAGTGTCCCTCTGCTTTCTGTCCCTTCATCCTCATGGTTTGGGTGGGGCTGATTCCTCTTCACAGTGACTTCTAAGGGAGGACTGACTAGTCAGCGTGTGACCTAAACCATCCCCTGAGCATCAGCGCCCCAAATTTTCTAAACCTACTTGAGACTGTGGGTCACTGTTTCCATTGTGGTTGTGAGGTCCGAACTTCTGAGAGCGTTTGGTGCAGCCATCTGGGAAGGAAGCTGACCCAGAGGAAAGCAGTCACAGGAGATGAAGAAGGGGAGTCCTGCTGACATGGGGCGTCTATAGTCATCTGTCCCTGGACTTGACAGCTCTCTCAGTCAGTATGCCCCCTTGGTGCCTGAGCGAGCTTGGGTTGTGTCTCTGGCACTGGCCTCTAAAGGGCCCTGACTAAGACGGTGGGACATCATGTAGAATCCAAAGACAGGGATCCCAGCCATGTCTCCCAGGGACCTGGAACTGGGAATCTAAGAAATCCAGGGTATATCTCTATCTTAGGGCTGTGGCTAGATGTGGGGCACATGTGTGTCTCCTCTTGGTATCTTTCTGAGGGCACATCACCCTTGCCTTCTTTCTCTTTCTGCATATGAGCTATGCCTTTCCAGGCCAGGCAGGCCTCAGAATTGTGTGACTCATCAGCCCCGGGCCCATCAACAACTGCATAGAGGGCCTGAGCCACATTCTCAGGCACTCAGGTCAGTCTAGACTTAGATTTCAATTCTGTCTTGGGCCCAGCCTGTGGTCAGGGGTCACAACCACATGCTCATGCTCATTATCCACTGAGCAGGCTCTGTGGAGGCCCACCGGAAGATTGGGGGTGTGGGGTGCAGCCTGCAAAGTGATGAACATGCCGGCCTGTGAATGCATCCGTGAGAAGTACAGATGGAGGTCATACAGAGTTGCACCAGCTTCAGCACCAGAGCCCACTGCTTGGGATATGAAGCGACCCTTCCAGAGAAGGGGAGGGCTGTGTTGTGGTGTTTCCACGATGAGTCCGGGATAAACTCCAGTTACAGCTTCCTTTGGCCTTACTGAAGACCCAGCTTTCCTTCCCCGTCTGTGTATGGACACGTTTACCACAAATAGGAACAACCAAGCAGGATTCCCAAACTCGGTGCCGTGACTAGCCGTACACCTGCGTTGCTCGTCTCCGGTGGAGACGTGCAGCCCCCATTCAGCAGGGGTGCTGAGACCTTGTCCCGTGTCTGCTTATGAACATTTCCCAGTTGAATAGTCTCATCTGTTTCCTTGAAAAGGAAAAAGATATTATGGGGCTATGACAGAGCCCCTTACAAAGAAGATTTTCCAAGAATCCCCCATCATAGTCCTCAAGAGCCCAAAGACTCCAGAGTGGGTGTAGAGTCAGGCCTCCGTAAATGCAAGCATCTTCTTTCTGTAGCTTGTAGTCCTGATACTCCCCAGTTCCACCTGGATCTGGCAGATTGCTGCGCACGTTGTTGGGATGGGAGCAGGGAAGAGCTGATGCTAGTGTTGTGCCCTCTCCCTGCGTTGAGCTGGAGAATTTTGCCCGCCCTCCCTCCCACCTTCCTCCACAGTCTCTCTGGAGGTCCAGCACGTAGGGGCCAAATTCTTTCTCTCCCAACCTGCTTCAGAGACTGCCAAAGCATCTGGACGGAGGGCTGCCGAACCGGCGATGAATTGCCGGTCTCTAAAGTCAATACCTGTTCAGACGTTACCCTGAAAGTGAATGATTACTGGCGGGGATGGCTTGCCGAAATGGGCTGATGAATTGGGACCCATACAGTCACAATAAAGATTGTGATGCTGTTAGGAGACCAGATTAGATTTTTCTGGACTGCAATAGGCTGCAATCATCTTGTTATGTCAGCTTGTTTATTGTTTTGGCTCCTGACTTATTTTCTCAGTGCAGGGTGCATACAAAGTAACTGCGGTGAGCACTGAAATTATTTGGGTAGCGGACTTTCATCCCACGAGTGTCCCCCATTAATTAGTAGAATGGGTCATCCTAAGGGGATAGTTTACCTGTATTGTTCATGAATGCCTTATCCCGGTAGAAATTTCACACCCGGTAAATTGCTAATGAAAATGTCATTCTCCTGTAGAGTTTACCTGACATACTATTTGTCTTGCCACTGCCATTAGAGATAGAATTACTGTCAGATCTACTACAAAAAACAGAATTGATTTTTAATTAGGGTTTCTAGAACTAAAGGTTAAGTATGGTTTAAAGAAGTGAAGCTGTGGTTTTTCTCCCCAAGTATCCCAGAGATTGCTTCCTTAGCGTGGTTAGAGGCCAGAACGTTAGTCTACATGGACACTGCTTCATGGTTAACCCTTCACACTTCCCGTTTGGAACAGGAATGTGCACAAATTCCTGTCTGTCCCCCCCCCCCATCTCTTTTGCCAGCCAGGGGTGTCAGAGTGTCAAAGTAGAACAGATTGCTTTGGTTTGTGTAACAAGGGTTGCTAAAATTGCAATCTTGCCTTCGCAGGCGATTTGGGAAATACTCCGATAACCTCATGCAGGCATTTCATATACAGGCAATTATAGGAAGATAGATTAGAGTGTCCACAAGAATCATAACTTCCCTTCGCCTGATTTATAAGCTTTATCCTTATTTTTTATAATACCATTTATAACATCAACACCATCTAGACAGCTGTCTACAGGAGCTGGTTTTTCCAAACCATATGCTGGTGCCTGGCTGGCATGGGAGACAAGATCCTGGAGGCAAGGTCCCTGGGAGAGCTGATCTAAAGGAGCGGTTATAAGCTCAGGTTCTGGGGTCAGGCCTGGCTGTGTGTTCCAGCTCTGCTGCTCACGTGCTGTGTGATGGTGGGCAAGTGTCTTAACCTCACTGAGCTTTAGTTTCCTCTACTGTAAATACAGGGTAACAGTAGTTCCTACACTGTAGGATTGTCTGCAGTTAACGAGCTGAATCTTATAAATTGATTAGCATTGGGGCACCTGGGTGGCTTAGGCAGTTAAGCATCTCTTGATTTAGGCTCAGATCATGACCTCAGGGTCCAGGATCATGTTGGACTCCATGCTCAGCAGAGATTCTGCTTCTCTCCCTTTCCCTCCGCCCCCTCCCCATTTGCACACATGCAGGCTGTCTCTGTAAAATAAATAATTATTTTAAAAATAAATCAGTAAATAGATTAGCATTGTGCCTGATATGTAGTTAGCATTCAATAAATATTAGTTATCATTAGAAATGGAAATAAAACCTAAAACTTTATGGGGGCTATGTAGAAAATCATTCATTCTGTCAAATATCTGTTCATTTGTATGATGTCAGTAGATACCCATCCCTCATGCTACCTTCAGATATAGTCCCAATTATTTTTGCCATGGTAGGAAAAATTATTCCACTGCCTTTTCTTCTTTCTCTCTGTGTTCTCCAGCTCTTTCCCTGTGGCCAGGCTGAGTTCCCACTTGGCCATTACCAGCCTGTCCTTTCTCACCCTGGCGCTCATCACATGAAACCTGGGTCCCTGGTGACCTCTCCCCATGCTTCCTGGGTCTATGAAGACGAGCATGAGAAACTGAATAAGACAAAGAACTTCACTGCCCTTAGCATTATGAGTTGGAAAGCACTGATGCCCTGGGGCAGCAGAAATGCTGTAAGAACCTCCACACTGCCCTTTGGCTCGCTTCCCGTAGGAAGCCACGACTTGCCCCGCCTCAGAAGTTCTTTATGCTTTAAACAAAAGAGATTATTGGGAAGGAAGGACATGAGTGTCTCAAAGTGGTATTTTGGTATGAACGGATGTCTTAAAATAGCATCCTTACGCTTCCCATTGGGGCAGGAAGGACCTGAGGAGAGAGAACATTAAGTCTGGAAGAGCCAAAATGATTGCCGGGCATTACCGTCCCCTGATGTGTAAGAGGGCTCTCTTCGAGAAGTGGATGTGCACTCTGGCTGATGGGCTGCTGGGAGAGGAGGGGACCCCGTGATTAAGTGACGGCGGGACGTGCCCCCTCAGAGGACAGAGCCAGTCAGACCCAGTAGGCAGGAGCTTGTTTAGACAGTAGGAAGAGAAGAAGGGGGATGGGTTTGTGTCATTCCTCTCCTGCCTGACCTGAGAGCCTAAAGACAGTAGCAGGGTGGCCAGCAGTGACCAGAAGATGGCTTCTCTCTGGCACACCGGCCTCTGCGTGTCCTCTCCCTGTTTTCAGGTGTATACATTGAGTACCCCCATGTCCCAACTAAAGAGCCTGTGACTCACATGTCTTAATGGCCAGTCTAGAGGTGACACACATTCCCAAGGGGATACAGAAGAGGGGTGTGACATGGCACATCCCATTGTTGGCAACTTCAAAATCCATGGCAGACATGTCTGTTCACCAGGTTCCATCTCTGAGGAATTCTTTCTCTTGTTATACATCACGGAGTGGCCAACTTTTTCTTAAATGGCCATATATAGTAAATATTTTAGGCTTTGCAAGCCAAGAGACAAAATCAAAGGTATTACATAGGCACTTATGTAACCACTTAAAATGTAACCATTAGAAACTATAAAAACCATTCATAGCTCAAGGGCCATAAAAAAATAGAGCTGGATTTGGCCTGTGGAGTATAGTTTGCTGACCTCTGTCCCACATAATTCTCAGATTTCTGGCTCACCATTTTGCACTGACCTATCTGAGGTACTTCAGATTCTCAGCTCTGCCCCAGCTTGTATCCTTAAGCCAAACCCACTACCCCCAAACAGTCACCATGCAGTTAAGGGACTCTGAACAGTTAACAAGAGCAAATTTGTTTGAAAATGATCAGGGTTGTGGATTCTCCCCCCCCATCATATCAAAAAAGATTGGGGATATTGGTGGAAAGGGACCAACATCTCAGGGTTTCTGCCCGTGAGTCAGTGGAATTAGGTCATGTTTCAAAGTGAAGGTAATGCCTCTTGGTCTGCTGTAAGGGGAACTGGTCCAGTGATTTGTGGAGGAGAATGAGACCCGCTATTGCTATATCCATGCTTATGTCCAGCTCAGATACAAAGTACATATATCCATAGGCTAAGATAAGGCTCCTTAATGCTGGACTTGTTTTTCTTCTTCCAAGACAAGTCACCCAGTTGCCGAACTGCAGAGCAGTCCAGATTTCTGCAGACGTACAAGTCAGCAGCAACTCAATCATGGATTCATTAATTTGTTCAACAGACATTTATTAGCCACCTACTATCTTCAGGGATTAAAAAAAAAAAAAAAAAGGAGCAGCCAGTGAATTCTTGTGGAGCTCAAGTCCAGGCGGGGAAAGAGTTGCTGAAATGGACAAATAAGCGTCCATTTAGATCAGAATAATCTCATGGATGCAGAAAGATCTACCCAGACTCACATGTGAGGACACCTCCCCAGACTGGGAAGGAAAGGAAAGGCTTCCAAAAAAGGGATGGCTAGTCCAGGTAGTCCAAAAGGCAGAGATGAGGAAAGGTAGCCAGGACAAGGGCAAGCCTATAAAAGCACAAGGGAATGCAGTATATATAGGAAGTCAAAATGTTTGAGGGAGAAGGAGTGTTTGGAGAATGTATGTGTGTGTTGGGATGGGGACAGTACTGGAACAGAGTGGCAAAAGATCAGGCTGGAAAAAAAAACAAAAAAGGAAGAGAGAACACCTATAGGGCACTCTCTGCCTTACTTAGCATTTGTCCCTGATGCTTAAAGCAATGAGAAACCACTGGGAGACTTGAACAGAAGTGTGCCATATTTGTGTTATTAAAAATAAAAAATGCACAAGTGTGGCTGCCCCTAGGTGACCCAAGACTTATCAGAATGAAGGTCAAATTTCTGAGTGTGCATTTCAAGGTCTTTTGCACCTTGACCTTTCACTGCCTTTCCCTTCTTTGTATTCTTTGACTCCCCTCTGCCATGCATCTCCAGTGCCAGCCATTCTAGACCACCATTCACTCCTTCCCTCAACATGTCATTTACTTTGTATTAGTTATTTATTGCTGTGTGATAAATATTTCCAAACTTAACAGCTTCAAAAACAAACATTTATTATCTCAGTTGGTTTCCAAGTGTCAGGAATCCAGGAGTACCTTAGCTGGATGGATCGGCTCAGGGTCTTTCATGAAATCGTAGTTAAGATTTCAGCTACAAGGAAAAAATATACAATGGAAAAAAGACAGTCTCTTCAATAAATGGTGCTGGGAAAATTGGACAGCTATATGTAGAAGAATGAAACTCGACCATTCTCTTACACCATACACAGTGGATAAAAGACCTCAACGTGAGACAGGAATCCATCAGAATCCTAGAGGAGAACATAGGCAGTAACCTCTTTGATATCAGCCACAGCAACTTCTTTCAAGATATGTCTCCAAAGGCAAAGGGAACAAAAGCGAAAATGAACTTTTGGGATTTCATCAAGATCAAAAGCTTCTGCACAGCAAAGGAAACAGTCAACAAAACAAAGAGGCAACCCACGGAATGGGAGAAGATATTTGCAAATGACAGTACAGACAAAAGGTTGATATCCAGGATCTATAAAGAACTTCTCAAACTCAACACACACAAAACAGATAATCATGTC
>PISX010021192.1:0-26497 GCA_004024625.1 Mellivora capensis
CTAAAAGGTCTTCTCCCTGCTAATTCAATCTCCCCAAAGCATTTTCACAATCAACAAATATGAATCATGCTATAACATTTTGCTAAATCTAATCATCTCCATTTTCTCAGTCTTGGATATCACTCACCTGGCAATTAGCCCTCTGAAATGGACTTTTGTAATTCTTACAGAACCAGATAACCAGATTATGTGAATTACAGTTGGAAGGCAGAGGCCATGTGGTGTGAGATATAGAACATGGCTATTTAGGAAGTACTGTGTGAAAGGTTGAGGATACTGAGACTCTCTAAACCTTTCTAGAATAAAGATATACTAGTTTTTCACTCTGCAAGTTATGTAACAGTGTTAGAAGATCTCACAGATCTCCTGATCTCAGGTAGACTTCTTTCCTAATGAGTTATTTCTTTATGGCAACTTCCCAGATGTTATTTTAAAATATCCCAATTTATGGAATAGAATAGTTCTTAGCAGAAGCCAACAAGATTTCCATGTCATATCATTATTATCACTAATTCATAGAAAAATGTTGCTCTTTAGAATATTTGTTTATAAAATATGGAGAAATTCACTCTGTGACCCTAAATATTTAATAGTTACATATGTAACAGAGAGAGAACCCTTTTATATTATCTCACCAATGAAGATAAGGACACAACGAATCACAAAATACCAAAAAAGTCACTTGGGTTTTGATTTGCAATAATAGCTCATGTATTCGAAGGGTGAACAATGAACAACTTAAACAATCACTCTCTTTCGTTGCTTGAACTCTTGCTTCCTGGGGTGTTTTATGAGGTTGCTGGCTTTCTGTGTTGTGAAATCTTGATCTGGACTTTGTATTGAAAAGCTTGATTTACAAGGAAATATAGAAACAGTACAACTCAGTATTTTAAGAAATATGGTTTATTCATTCATTCAACATTGGACATTTCCTATACACCATGTGCTCTGCAGTTGCTGGGGATAAAGAGATTAAGAGCAATAGTCTCTGTTCTTGTGGAGTTCAGCCTCCAGGGTGGTGTTTTCAGAAGGGTGGGTTCTTTGCATTATTATCACCTGAGATGCTTGTTTAAAATGCAGGTTTCTGCCTCCCCTCTCCGTATCTGAATCTCTAACAGTAGAATCCCAAAATATGTTCCTTCAATACATTTTAACAAACTCCCTTGGCAATTTGTTTGTGCCCCAAATTAAAGGACTTTATTGTTGAGAACCTGGACTACTGCTGGGGCAGAAGTCAGGAATGTGGTCCTCGACTCCAGCTGACTGGAATGGTCTTGAGAGCATCGATCTGCCTTTTGTTTAGATCAGATATGTATTCCATAAGAGGAACGTGAAAGAGCTGACTTAAGGAATGTCTAAGATTCCTTTTGCCACTGAGGTTCCTCTGGGGAAGGGATGATATTTTGCCACAGCACCCAAAACTGGGTATACCCAGTCTACAGCTTTCTCAAAGTGTTACATCTTGCAGTTGTGATCTCTGAGAAGGGATGACCCAGCACCAATGCAAAGAGAAGAAATATAATCAAATACCTGACTTCTGAATTTCAAAAGGCCATGTCCAGGCAAAAGACAGATTTAGAAGACTATAAAATAAATCAAAGCCACTTTTTTCTTGAACTCCCTTGTTAGATGAAGATTTTTATGGGCTCATAGGAGAGAGACCAAATTAATCAGATTAAGTGACAGTACCAGGGTCCAATGGGGCACATGTGGTAATAGGGCAATGATATTATTTCCTACGTCCTTCATATGTGCCATGGGATTCATGTTCCACCATACATTATAAATATATCTGTGTATAAATTCTTCCTCATCCTTCTAGACCCCAGTTAAGATTTCACATTTTTGTGAGGACTTTTCATTCTCTTCTATCAAGCTATAGGCATTTTCCTTTTATATTCCCAATGCACCTTTTACCTGTTTCTATTATGGTTCTTATTTCATTTTATGACAGTTGTTCCTTAGATGTCTGACTTGCTGTGAGTCTCTGAGAGCCCCTTTCAGGATGTTCAATTTGGCTCTTTGTTTGAGTGTTCTCATGAATGCCATGGGTTGCCACTTAATTAAATTGCTCAGCAAACATGCTTAGGAGTTATTGCCACAGAATATGTAAAGACCTTAGCAATACTGGAGACATGAAGTGAGTTTTTAATGAAACAAAATTAAGAGCAGACTGATGCGGTTGAGAAGTGAAGAAAGCTAATGAAAGAAAGATTGGAAAAGATCACTTAGCTTCCTAGCAGCCAGGGTGAAAAGAACAGTGCTGGGCTGAGTAATTCTCATTTGGTAAAAAATGCCATACCATGAGAAATAACCCATTATGTCTTCATTCTGAATTCAGAAAAGTGTGTCATGTGACGTTAGAAGAAAGGGAAATTCATAGTAAACCCTCATCATGTATGAACGACAACAAAGGAAACCACATGCAACATCACATCACTGTTCCATATACTTGTCCAAACAAAAGACAAGGCACAATATTAAACTGCAGATCTGAAAAGACATTTGTATGTGGGAAGAGTTAATGTCATTTAGTAAATGCATATCTGTTTCTCGTGACCAGGGCTGATGAAAAAGGTGAAAATTAGAGAATTTCAGGAAATAAATGTCTACTCTGTTCTTATCTGGAGAAGTAATTGTCTCCGTGGGCTTTCTGATGGGCATCAGTCAAGTGTAGATGTTCTGCCTTACTGATTGGAAGGCAACCCATATACCTTAGAACTTAGGCAAGGCTGGCATTTGATATAATAATTAAAGAGCTGAACTTGTGTTTCTTATGCTTGGAGGTCTGCTAGAGGAATACCTTCAGGCAGGGCCAAGACTTTCCTCAAAAAGCCTTTACAGAGAAGCACAAATGTTCAAAAAGCAATGTAAAATAAATCTTAGTGTTTCCTATTATTAAGAATGGATAAATGAATTTAGCTAATTAGATGGAGTTACCAGAAGGTTGCCTTTACCATGACTGGGATCTCAGTAGGTTTCATTATTCATTATGACTGTATCAATCATGAGTTTATGAATCGAACAAGTCATCATTACACCCAAGGTCATCCGGATTTTCTCCTATGTTTTCTATTTTGAGTTTTATAGTTTTGTGTTTTACATTTAGGTTTATGATCCATTTTGAGTGAATTTGTGTGAAGGGTCTAAAATCTGCGTCTAGTTTCATTTTTTGGGAGGTGGATGTCTGGTTATTGCAACACCATGTGTTGAAAAGACTATTTTTCCCCACTTTATTGCCCTTGCTCCTTCATCAAAACTCAGTTACTTATCTTTATGTGGGTCTATTTCTGGACTCTTTATTGCATACATTGACTTATTTGCCTATTCTTTGGCCAGTACTATACTGTCTTGATTATTGCAGAGTATTTCAAAATAAAAGGAAGAAAAGTTATAGACCATGCTAGAGGAAAGGTTACTGCAGAGGTAGGAATTTTTGAAGAATTTCTACACTTCAAACCTATATAAAACCTGGAAGGTTACTACAATGAATAAACAGATAGGCTCCATTTAGATTCATCTATTGTTAACATTTTGCCTCTTTTGCTTTCTTTCTTCCCCCTTCTTCCTCTCTCTCCCTCCTTCTCTCTTCACTCCAATAAGTTTTATTTTGCTAAACTATTTTTTTAAAGATTTTATTTATTTATTTGACAGAGAGAGAGATCACAAGTAGGTAGAGAGGCAGGCAGAGAGAGAGGAGGAAGCAGGCTCCCTGCAGAGCAGAGAGCCCGATGTGGGGCTCGATCCCAGGACCCCGGAATCATGACCTGAGCCGAAGGCAGAGGCTTTAACCCACTGAGCCACCCAGGCGCCCCTTGCTAAACTATTTGAAAATAGGTTACAGCTACCATGATATTTCACTCTTAAATACATTAGCACGTCTGTTCTAAGAAATGATATAGTCTCCTATATAAGGACAACACCATAATTGCACCTAAGAAAGTGAAAAAAAATTCAGTACATTATCTAATCTCCGTCTTTTACATCTAAAGTGCATATATTACATTTACTTGTTATGTCACTTCAGTCCCTTTTAATCTGGAAATGTACCTAGTCTTTTTGTTGCTGCTGTTACGTAACAGTGACTTTTAAAGATCAGATCAGCTGTGTTGGACAACGTCCCACATTTTTTGTTTGTCTTATTTTTTTAACCTCATGAATGAACCTAGAATATCTGTATATTCTGGCTGAACGTGTTACATGTATCACATTAAGAGGCTCATATTAGGAGGTATTCGAGGTAACAGTGATGCAGAGTTGAATCAGTTGGTAAAAGTGGTTATCTGTCAGTTCTCTCCATTAGAAAGGTTTCCTTTGACTGTTTCCTTTTGCACTTAGTGAGTAATTTGCGGATGATACTCTGAGAATTGGTGAGTACATTGCTACTTCCCCCCTGCTGCTCCCACTACCCCTGGTTTTTATCCAAAGGTTTTAACATCCATTGAGCACTCTTGTTTAAATTAGCTGTTACCTTGGTGACTGCAAAATGGAGATATAATTCTAACATTTATTCTGTACTTTCTAGCTGGTGTCAGTAATGCGCTTCCCTTTCTTTCCCCCTCTTTTGTCCCTTTATTGTTTTCCTCTCTTTCTTTCTCCCTTCCTTGCTTGTCAATGTGAACTCACGAATTTTCTTTTACTGTTCAGTGTTTCATTATCCATTACTGTTTGGCTCAGTTGTTATGGATGTGGAAAAAATTACCCCCAAATTTAGTGGCTTAAAACAGTAATAATAATTAAGTACTGTACTTTAAAAAAGATTTAAAAAAATTTATTTATTTGACAGACAGAAATCACAAGTAGACAGAGAGGCAGGCAGAGAGAGAGGGGGAAGCAGGCTCCTTGAGAGCCCAGACGCGGAGCTGAGCAGAGGGCCTGCACGCGGGGCTCGATCCCAGAACCCTGGGACCATGACCTGAGCTGAAGGCAGAGGTTTAATCCACTGAGCCACCCAGGCACCCCTAAGTACTATATTTTCTTCATATAATCTCATAAGGCTTTTGTTGACTCTGCTATTTTCTATTAATTTGCTTTTTAAATAATTTGCCTATATTGTTTTAAAGCCATGGAGCTGTGTCTCAGAATAGTTTTCTAGATGGGGGAACAGTGGGTCAAAAGGAGAATGCATATATAGTTTCATTAGATACTGAGGAATTTCCCCTGACAGTGTCATAGCATTTTGTACCACTACCAGCAATGTATGAGAGTACCTGTCTTCCTGTAGCTTGCCCTGTCAAGATTTTGTGTTTTCAAGATTTTGAATTTTTCCTAATTTATTAGCATTCCCATTCCTGGGCCCACCCCAATCACATATTTACTTAAAAGTCACTATCTCCCTGAGGCCTTTTCTCAGCCACCATATTGAAGTATCCCTCATTGTACATTACATTTTCCCTTTCTTGCTATTTATTATCTGCTCCATGGCACCTTTTTTTAAAATTCCATACATTTCAGTTATTTATCTTTAATATCTCACAAATTAAAATTTAAACTCTGTGAGATCAGCAAGTTTAGGTTATTTGGCTGATGACTGTGTTCCAGACTCTAGAATGGTGCCTGGGGTATGGTAGGTGTTCAGTCAACATCTGTTCGATGAATGATTGAATGTGATAGAAATACACAGTTAATGAATTTGAATTAAATTATCTTCAAGATCCTCTCTAGCTTTGCAAGTATTCTATTTCTCAACAATTTTGCTGATTATTTAAAAGGACCCAGAGATGTAATGATCAATTGAAAACTAATTGACAGATAAGCATTTGAATTACCGTACATATCTTTTCTACATATAATAATAGTAATAATAATAATAATTATTATTATTATTTGTGATAAGATGGGACCAATGGAGGGGCACCTGGGTGGCTCAGCCAGTAAAGTGTCATGATCCCAGGATCCTGGGATAGAGTCCTGTGTTGGGCTCCCTGTTGAGCAGGGAACATGCTTCACCCTCTCCCTCTCCCGCTCCTCCTGCTTGTGCTTTCTCTCTCACTCTCTGTCTCTCTCTCAAATAAATAAAGAAAATCTTTTTAAAAATGGGGCCAAAGGAAATAGAAAATGGAAAATATCTGGAGAGATTGAAAATTATATTTTATGTAATTTCTCAAGGACATCTAGACAGATTCTAAAGAATACTTTTAAAAACTAAAGACCATTTCTAGCATGTGAGAATCTCTTGTTTTGCTAAATTGACAAGTCAGATTCTTTCCAAACCTAAGATATTCTTTCATGAAGAGTCGGTCATCATTGACCACTTCATAACCATTGTGAGAAATTTGACCCAGCAGGTCGCCATCCATGTGATAATCTGGTAAGTATGAAGACTGTGGTGAAAGGCAAGGATGCTGAAATTTGAACTTGAAGTGTCAGGGTGGCATCTTGGCTTTGCCATTGATTTTTTTTTTTAAACAAATCTTTTTTAAATTACTTGTTTAAATTATATGTCTTTAAAAAAATGTTCACAATGTTATCACAAAATCTTACATTGCCAATGAAAAGGGCTAGTTAATGTAACTTTGTGTTGTGAATGAGGTAATGGGGATTATGTTTTGAAAATATTAGACCAGTGTATACCTCATTCTTTGCTCTATCCTTAGTGTATCACATGACCCTACAGCTACTCCCCCAAGAGCTGTCTTTCAATTTATGAAAAACTATGATGTGGAGAGGATGCACTCTGTCTTTGTAAGAAGAAGAAGGGGAACAAGAAGAATGCCCTTCTAGTTCTGGAGAAGGAGCAAGAGAAGAAGAGAGAGAGAGATAAGAGGCAGAGGAAATAGGTGGTCAGACAAGTAACTTCACACTTTCTGACTCAGAAGTTGGAAAGACTCAGAGGGGAAAGAAAAATAGAGAAGGTTGGTGTCCCATTTCAAATTTGACACTCTTGAAGGAGGTGGCAGTGTCATGTAACCTGGAACCAACATGCTATCACTTCCTCAGAGTAAAAATTTTTGATGTGTTCTTAGGCAAAGAAAATAAATGAGCAGAAGCTCCAGTTCCTCTCTTGGCTGTTGTGTGCTGTGGTTGAGATTTGGAAAGGCCATTCTGGTGAGCTGAGTGGGATGTGTAAGGTAGCTGTGCTGAGATGCAGTCAGACTGCCAAGGGGCCACCTGGGTTAGGGGCAGAGTCACAGCATTGTGAAAGCTGAGGCTGAAGACAGCTTATGACTTTGTCTGAATGGAGACTGGCTACAAATCAGAGGGTTGTTAGCTCTGGAGTAGAGCCAAATTTGAAGGGGAGGAGGAGGAGGAGGAAACTGTGCAGTGGCTTAGATACCAAGCAACAATCCCTCTCTCTGGTGGAAGCAAGCAGGGCTCCATAGCACAACCCACAGATCTGCATGTTTGGATACTAAGTCCTCATTGGTTAAGTAAGCCCTACAACCTTCCCTCACCCAAATTCTAGGTCCCATCCTGGGAAGAATGAGATGGAGATCTGATGAGGTGGCCGGAAGGAAATGTCTGAGTACACATCTGGTGGAGACTGGGTTCCCTTAAAGAGTTTATTAAAGCCCCATACTATGAAATACCATCAATTGGCAAATGCATATTTTGTTTATGCCACCAGTGGGGTGAGATTTTATAGGAACATGAGATTGTTTTTAGAAAATAAAGAAGAAATAGTTTTGGGGCATCTGAATAATAGAGAGTAAATTTGTGAACCTGTTTCAACATCTGTCTAAACAATTGAATTTGAGGTTATCCAAACAGTCACATTAATAGAAGAAAAACTATAGTTGTTCTGTTTTTATAATCACACACATTTATGAATCATCCAAAATGTATGGCCTTATATATGATGTAATTGTTCTTGACTATGGATAAAGCCACAAGGATTGTTCTTGAATTTAGGCAATATTCATAACAGTGGAATGGCACAATAAGATTTTGAAATACGATGGCTCTCTCTTTCCTTGCATTTCCTTTTTCCTATTGCCCAATCATCTTTGATTACTGATGTTCTTTGCCTCTGCAGAGGGATGAAGTGAAAAAGTAGGGAACAGAACAGTCATCATATGGCTTTGATTTCTAAAGGCCTGCACCTTGAGAGAACTTAGGCCAGAAAGAATCATGACAATGTAAAAATTAAGCCCCCGTGTGATCATTTCTCGAGGCAACATGGAGGTGTAAGTGCAAACGGTGCCTGAGTTCAGTCCACTTTGCTGCCTACTCCAAGTCTGGGGTGGAATGGATGATCAAATTTCCTGTAAGAATGGGAATCTGAGGCACAGAGGAGCTGCATACCCATTTCAGGGTGAAACCTGATGGTGGGGGCGGGGTTGTAGGAATGAAGACCTCAGAGTTTTATGCAGCTCCTAACTGGGAGCAAAGGGATTGTTTAGGGATATCTGGGAAGATGGACAAGTGCAATCATCCAGAGGTTTGACAGCTCCATTCTGCCATGGAATTATCCCATGATGGGGACAGGAATTGGAACTTAACTGCAGCCCTGATGAATGGAAGTAATAGGCAGTTTCTCATGTTCCTGAGTAGTACAGGCATTTCAGAGGAACCAGCTGATCAAAGAAGCCAAGTGATGAAGAACAAGGAAGGAGGGAATGACGGTCAAGGAATGAAAAACAGAGGTGAACAAGGATGGGTTCCAAGAAGTATTGAAGAAGACCCTGGGTTGACTGAGATTTAGGAGTATGGGGTTCTGAAAGAGAAATTAGTTTTAGATACAGAAAAATAAATGGATATTTACTCATCATGACAGGATATGGACTGAGATTTCTACTAGCTACTCTCATTTGAATTAAAAGGGTTATTTCATTGGTGGAAATATGTATGAGGTTTTAAAATGGATGACTAAACATAATAATAAGGGAACTTTCAAAAGAAGTCAGATTTCAAAATCTCACTACTCTGTTCTGATTCATGTTCTCAAATGTTTCCAGTTCTTGAAGATAAAGGCAAAATTTGACAGATATAAAATATTGTGCAGACGCTTTACTGACATCTGATTTTTATCTTAATGTTGTAAACATTTTACATGATGCATGGTTTTCAGACTAATATTTTAATCATTGGGTACCAGTCTTTCACGTGTCAGAATCTACTTAATATATATTCCAATTTTTATATATTTGGAATATATATTTTTGGAATATGTATTTTTTGCTTTAACAAAATTGCTGGAAAACATTAAGGGTCCTATGAAATTCATACATCTTATCTTTTTTCCTTGTCATTTAGTTATAAATTTAAATTCGCAGGAAAGACATTGATGAATCAAAGTATATGAAGTTCTGTTGATGTTGAATGACGTGTTATGATTATCAATTTGTAAGACTCTATGTTCTTTTTGTTGTTATTAATATTGTTTGAGTAGTTATATTTCACTGAAAAAAAGTCAGTAGTGGGTATTATTTTAAATATTTACATATTAAGTATAAATATTTAAATTTTGAGCAAGATTCTTAAAATTATGTTACACAAAGACACCAGTGTAGCTTACACTTTGGTGAAAAGGAGGGTGAAAGTTGAGAGCAGTTGATGAACAACATTTTAAGATAAGAAAAAAGATGAAGGCAAGGTTGAAAATAAAATGAATCCCAAAGTACTAATTTATTTTCCTAAGTGGTAGGATAGAATATTTGCAGTTCCTAACAAAGATTCGTTTGTGGACTTGTGAAAACTGTCTTTACCTCAAATGTCATCTGACTCTTGGGTCTGTGGAAACAGAAGCAACATTTTGTTAGGTGGCCTTCTCTATTTCTGGGGGAAAAAGGTTTATCTTGGGTCATATTTCTCAAGAGAAATAACTTAATAAGCAAACAAAATAAAACAACTACCCTCTACCCTTTATCCTAAAATTCCCTCTGAAAATGACTAGAGACACCAAACAAATAATAGAAATAGGTGTGCACAAATAGATGAACTTTAAAAAATTTTCCAATCGTGGACACCTGAGTGGCTTATTCAGTTAAGTGTCTGCCTGCAGCTCAGGTCATGATCCCAGGGTCCTGGGATCAAGCTCTGCATTGGGCTCCTTGCTCAGTGGGGAGTCTGCTTCTCCCTCTGCCTGCTGCTCCCCTGCTTGTTCTCTCTCTCTCTGATAAATATATAAAATCTTCAAAAAAATTTCCAATCATTCAAAATAGTTGGTCCACATTGATTTGTTTTCAAATAATTAATATTTTTACTTGAAGTGACATCATTTACTCACCACATTAGAACACTTTTTAAAAAACTGTCATTCATACTTCCTCCTTGAAGTTTCAAGATCATGAAATTTGTGGACCTTAAGAATTTGTTGTTCTTTAATGAATTAATGGTTCAAAAGAAGATTGTGTAGGAAGAGATCAATACCATTGTTGATCATTACTTGATTTCCAGTCATAAACTAGCAAGAGATACTTTTATTGATATGGATGCTTCCAAAATTTCTGTGTGATAAATTGTTTGCAGTTTCCTCAGCATTTCAAAAGTGAATGCCTTCAGATTAGGGTTACTAAATAAATCACTGTTCTAGGAAAAAAAATCTAAATTTTCTAATTTTGGTCTGTATCTGTTGGATAATATAAAGGAAGTGAGCCTAATTCCATGTGGCTGGTAAGTTTTTATAGCATCTTAGAGAATCAAGCAGTTAGGTGTGCCAAGCTCACATAATTCCATGGCAGTAAGTCAGTGGGTGTGGTCAGAAAGCCAAGGGTACATCTGGTATAAGTGAGCAGGACCACAAATAACACAGCTTCCATCCCTTGAGGACTGAACCTATGTTCTAATTTTGAGCAACAAAATCCAACTGTACAACTACCAGTCACACTGTCCAGCCTACTCTGATTTTTCCTCCTCCTTAGAGGAGAGAACCCTGTTTCTTCTCTAAGCCGTTACCCCATGTTATTAAATTAAGGCAAAATTAAATCTGTTCCAGCACAAGTTCATAGTTGGCCACATCATAACCCATGTGATTGTGTCTGGGAAACAGGAGCAAAATCCAGTTGGATGAATGTATTTTGCTATTTCAAGAAAAATATTTTTCTTGGATAATATTTCCCAAGAGAAGTAATTTGAAAACCAAAACCAAAGCAAGCAAACATCCCCTGCCAATTCTCTAATCAATGTTGCTAATAAATATAAGAATTAGTTCTTTTTGAACATACATATGCAATCATATTCACAGGTAGATATGTGCTGTATCATCCTTGACATTGTTTTACTTGCTCATCAGAACAAAATTAATGTATCCAATAGTTTTTTTTTTTTTTTTTTGAGAAAAAGGGCAAAGTACTAGGCTGTGCTCTTTTTTAGGATCTTATTCATATAATTAATCCTTATTAAATGCTATTTTTTTTAAAGATTTTATTTATTTATTTGTCAGAGACAGGGAGAGAGAGCAAGCGAGCACAGGCAGACAGAGTGGCAGGCAGAGGTAGAGGGGAAAGCAGGCTCCCTGCCGAGCAAGGAGCCCGGTGTGGGACTCGATCCCAGGACACTGGGATCATGCCTGAGCCGAAGGCAGCTGCTTAACCAACTGAGCCACCCAGGCGTCCCTTAAATGCTATTTTTTTCTGCACCTCTGTTTTATGCGAACTAAGGAAGAGAATTTTTCAACTTGCTTATTGTATAGCATTCAACCTCAAACATTAGTGTCCTAAAACAGCAACTTTTTTTCTCCCCATACCTTGGGTTGACTGCTTCTATCTTGGCCAGCTTGGTTGTGGCTAGGTGATCGAGGAGGCCTCACTCATATGTCAGTGCCTTTCACTGGTACAACAGAGATTTTCCTCACATGCTGTAACATTCTGAAGGTCAGTCTGGGTCAACTGATGTGACACAAGTGTTCCCAGCAGCAAAGAAAGGCCAGTCCTGAGGTGCAAACTGTATTTACTCCTCTGCTTCAATCACATCTGTTAAGTCCCCACTAACCACCATGAGTCACGTGGCCAAGTCTAGCTTCAAATGGCAGAGAAATGGATTCCATATCTTGGTTGGAATTAATGAAACATATTGTGGCAGTGGTTTTTTTTTTTGTTGTTGTTGTTGTTTTTATTGGGTATAATAATAATTTTTTTTATTAATTTCTTTTCAGCATAACAGAATTCATTGTTTATGCACCACACCCAGTGCTCCATGCCATATGTGCCCTCCAAAATACCCACCCCCTGGCTCCCCCAACCTCCTACCCCCCCGCCCCTTCAAAACCCTCAGATTGTTTTTCAGAGTCCATAGTCTCTCATGGTTCACCTCCCCTTCCAATTTCCCTCAACTCCCTTCTCCTCTCCATCTCCCTATGTCCTCCATGTTATTTGTTATGTGTTTTTTTGTTTGTTTGTTTTTGTTTTTTAAGTATCACAGGGAAGTGTCAGTAGAGAAACAAGGAGCTGAGAACCTGTGGTTCACTTTTCCTTTCCTTTAATCATTTAGGCTTTTCCATAAATGGAATTGATATGGCCTTGGGTTAAGGTGGAAGGACAGGGGGATTCTCTGGGCTACAGCTGTGGACAGCGAATCCTGAGGATCTGAAATCTGGCTGAGATCAGAGAGTCAGCTCCCGAATTATAGCGTAAAATTGTTACAGTTAAGAAGAAATATCTCTGTCTCATTCAGCACCACCACATGGAAGCTACATTTTCAAGATGCAGAATTGTCCTTGGCAGGCCTCCAGTGAATTTGCAGAGGCCCTTGTGGCAGACCCCAGGAGCTGACATCTTCTGGACTTTGTGCTACTTCTTACTATACCATCTGAATGACTCCGTGTTGCTAAATCTGTAAGTAACCATCTAACCTGAACATACAGATCGGGAGATTGTTGGGAATGCTTCTATCACGGCCACTTTTTCCTAGGAAGGTGATGAGTTAAAGCTGCAACATGGCGAGGTAGGGTGCTGCATCACGAGACCTCACTACCCCCTCAGCCTTCCCTTGGACAGATTGTGAGAAGAGTTGGAAAATGTATTGGATTCTAGGTCTTTTGTGTCTTGATAAGTCTTCAAAAGATACATAAATATTTGTTCTATGAGCATGTCTGTGTATTTTTTTTTTTATAGAGATAGGTATAGCTACTCTTGTTTCTACCTGAAAGTGATACTGGATTGGTTGGGGTACAAACTGGGTGGAAGAGAGTATAAGTAGAAATCAGACTTTATGGCAGTAGGTGTGGGAGAGGTCTGGAAAATCTGGATCAGAAGCATAAAAAAGAGTTATATCAGCATTATTGTGCTACTGCTTTGGGTGAGTGGCTTTAATTACACGTATCTGTTTAATCCACTATAAATCATA
The DNA here is from genome assembly GCA_004024625.1 of Mellivora capensis. Classification (NCBI taxonomy): domain Eukaryota; kingdom Metazoa; phylum Chordata; class Mammalia; order Carnivora; family Mustelidae; genus Mellivora; species Mellivora capensis. Next base: position 13,225 of record PISX010021192.1, read on the forward strand.
CTGGTAGGTGGGATCTTAATGGTACTTGTGAGTCATTAGGCTTGGGTTTTAATGTAGGTGGAAGATGAAGAGCCACATGAAAACTTTTGGATGTCAGCGTTCAGCTCTGTCTTCTCATCTCTCTGGAGGCTTCTTGCCTAGGGCCTGGACAGTTTGACCTGCCAGCCTCAGGCTCAGTGTTGCCTCAGTTCCAAAGGAAAATTTACTCGATATAGAGTTCTTCCTACATTTTTACTTTAGTTATCATAAATTATAAACAACCAGTCAATTGCTCAGTACACTAACCAAGTTTCTCATTCTAGGGTTCTACTTTGTTCCCTTGACTCAGTCTTACTGCATTTGTGTAATCTATTTGATCTTCTAATCTCTCTATGACTGGGGCCCTTTTCATCCCCGTCAGAGATTAATCTCCAAACCCCAGCATTGAAACTGAAGCTCTATTACTTGCTCTCAGACTGCTTTGATCCCTTCTGCTTCCTTGCCTTGAACTCTGAAGATGCATGGTGCCTTTTCTCCATGCTCTTTTTAGGAATCTCAGGACAGCCTGGATGTAGGATCACCCTTTACTCAAACTGTTTCCAGAACTCTCACTGTTTATAGTATTTATTGCCCAGGTATCATCAAGATGTCTTGTCCTGTTTTTTTTTGTTGTTGTTGTTTTTGTTTTTGTTTTTGTTTGTTTGTTTTTCCAGCCTCTATAATGTGGTCATTTCTTCTGTCACCTGCTTCACTTTCCTGCCTGTGCTGGACTCTGGTATGCCCTGTCTGTGCTTGTGGAGTTTGCCTCTGACGTGGCCGCTCTCAAGGTCCATGAGCACCATGTTGACATCTTTACTAGTTAAATGCAGACAAATGTTGATGATACCACAGAAGTAGATTTTGTAGATAAGTACTGTTCATGGAAATACTCAAGATGTTAAAAGAACAAAAGATTATTTCTCAATTATCAAAGAGAAAATATGTCTTCTTTCAAAAGTATGTAATAACCCTTTAAAGGAGGTATATATCTTGCTTTCTCAAAAGCTCAGTGTGTTTATGATGAATCTGACCAATTAAAAAAACTTTAGGAGATTTTACTTTAAATTAATGAGCTTGTATTTTATTTCATTAATTTTATATAAATGCCTTTTCTGATCACTCATGACCTAGAAGAGTGGTCCAAGGTATTTACAAATTGGATGGATCGCTTGCACACTATTAAAATGATCAACGTTGCCTTGACTTCTTTACTTGTTCCCATGACTACCATATAAATTTCCCAAAGCAATCATTTAAACGGCCACATAAAATTTTAGATGATTTCCTTTGGAAGGGTAAGAGACCTTGAATTAATAGGACCTCTCTTCTGAATGTTTAGGGTAAAAAGGAAATTATTCCCCATCCTCCTTGAAATGATGAGACTTATCACTCTACCTGTGTCTTACCCACAGTCTTATTAAGGAATTACAAATGTAGTTTATCTTGCTTGGATACTTAAAAAAAAAACACAACTTATAAGAATGGGCAAAAGTGCTGAATTCTCTAAATGTGGAGAGATCTATTGCAGATCTCACTGAGAAAAATTATAATTATGACCTTCTACCTGGTTTTACAGTTATCGTATTTTAGATAAATTAGCCAGCCAAATGGCACTGCAAATTTTACTTTCCATTTTGTAGTTACTTCTTTAAAAAGCTTATGTAAGCAGTTTAATGTGTCCACAATTTTCTTGAAAGTGTGAATATAAAAATGAGTTTATAAATTAGAAATTCTTGTTCTGTAGTACAGTGTCACTTTTTTATCATTTGTAATAATATGAAATTAATTCATTCTGAATATTAAACATTATAAAATCAAGATATGCCTTACTATGAATATTCCACTATTTGAGTGAAAACTTAAATCATGCATGATTTTTAGAATATGAACAAACATTCTTGAAATGAAATGCATATTAATATAATTTTTTTATTATTTGAATAAAATCTTTGTAGAAAATGTCTACTCAAAACTATTTTTCTAAATGTTATGTGGACTAAATTTAAAAAAAAAAGAATAAAAAAAAGTATAAGAATAGTAAGAATAAAAACAATATAGTTTGATTCCATACAGGACTAGAAATATGAAATTATAATTAGTCTTCTAATTTCAACCATTTTAGAATAAACTAAACCCAAATAAACCTCAACATTTCTTTAAAAAGTTATTGATGCTGAAATTCCCCACACTATAAATATTTAGGCAATAAACAATGTCTGATTTTCTCAAATTTTATTTTATATCACAGTTTAGGAGATATATAGCTATATATCTATATATTTCCTGAGGCAGCCAGCTGCAATTCCTGAGGCAACATGTAATATTAATTCAGTTTAGCCTCCTGAATTTTTGGAAATTTTGATGCATTCCACATAATATATTTATTTTATGTTTATGGTTTTAGTCAAAGGATTAAATGATTTATTCCTGAAATAGCTGTTTATCCCTTTCCTCTTTAAAAGTAACCTTTTTTCTTCTATTTATATAGCAAGTGATGCAGAGTGAACGAGTCTATACATCTATAGAATCATGTTACTTGCTACTGACTTACTATAGAAAATAACATGCCTCCTTCCATGAGAAAAAAATGAAATATTTAATTTAAATAATTATCTTTCTTACTTTGAAAGAGACAGAAGAATATTTTGTGATTTGGTGTGTATTTTTGGAAAGCTTAATCCAAGAGGACTGACCAACTCAAACTTTCACTCAGTTTTCCTGTTTGCTTTAAGAAATACATATTTTCTGGGGCGCCTGGGTGGCTCAGCGGGTTAAAGCCTCTGCCTTCGGCTCAGGTCATGATCCCAGGGTCCTGGAATCGAGCCCTGTGTCAGGCTCTCTGCTCGGCAGGGAGCCTGCTTCCTCCTCTCTCTGCCTGCCTCTCTGCCTACTTGTGATCTTTGTCTGTCAAATAAATAAATAAAATCTTAAAAAAAAGAAATACATATTTTCTGACCCTGGAGTTGGAAAATATATAATGTTAGGGCTAATCTGATGTGAGAAAGGGGATGAAGATCATGTGAAGAGTTTTAGAAAGGTAATTGGTTAAAATAGCTCCCCTTAATAGCTCAATTTCTGCAATCAGATATTTGTTTTTAGTGGTTTTCCTATAAAATACTGAAGACCGAATTATTTTACTAAAGTCTCTTTGAGGTGGTCATTGAGACTAGTTATTTTTACTAGAAGATGTAACGCATCTGTTAAGATTAAATTTTCGAGCAGTTGTGAAAAAGTACTCATGAATTAGGAGTTGTATTTTTTAGGACTCTTTGATTGCAAATCATAGAAAAGAAATTGATGTAGTTTAAGCAAACTGAAATAATTTATTATCGGACTTGAGGAATGTCTCATTAATCTCAGTGTCAGGAGTGGAGCTGGGGCTGGAACCAACACTTTAGATGCTGGGAGAGCTCTCTCTCTTTGTCTTTTCTTTTCTTTACTTTTCTTTTCTCTTATTTTCTTCTCTCTTCGCTTTTCTTCAGGTCTGCTTGTTTCTCTCTGAAGATCTTAGTTCATATGGCAGGGTGAAGTCTTCCACTCCATAATCCCGGAATGCTTCATTGCAACAGAAAAACCAGCTTCAGTGGATCAGCCCCAATCCCAATTTCCCTGGGAAGACCAGCTGATTGTCTTTCTTGGATCAGGGGTCAATCTATGGTCGATTACAAACAGTCTGGTCACATAGGAGGGAGTACTCACCCCCATTGGAGAGAAATGGGAGGAGTGACCAGAGAAAAGTCAATTATAAGACTGGACAGATGTCTCAGAATGTTTCGTCTATAGGAAGTATGGGTAAAAGTAAGTAAAAGATGGTAGGATATTGAAGCTAAATTTTATATATTGGACAATTTTTCTAGAATCTTGTGTTTGTCTTACTCATCCTTTTCCAGATTTTTCCATGTGTGTATGTGTTTTGAACACAGCTAAGAAAGAAGGTCTTTGGTCTTTGAGTGACATCCTTTGTCAGGGAGTAGTTGCCTTAATATTTTTTTGATGTACAGGAAAAGACTTAAATTTAGTGAGGGAGGTACAGCGGGAACAAATCAAACATTGGATTCTGAAGACCTGCTTTCCAATTTTGTCTCTGGCAATTCCTAGCTGTGGCAGTGGTCAAGTTACTTAGTTTCTGTATTCAAGAGGATTGTCACGAAATGGTAACAAATAACTTCGGAAATCTCTGATCTATTTCTCCTGTATGTTACATGTTCACTCGGTGTTTGCTTCCTCATATTGTCCTCAAGCTGGGACTCAGTATCTGGAACTTGTGAATGGTTGTTGCAAAGGGAAAAAGAGCTCTGGAGGATCGTTTGACATTAATTGAATCTTATCATGCTTTGCCTAGAAATAATTAGATGGCCTTTCCCCACTAGAAAAAGGACGAGGAATGATAATCCAATCATGTATTCAGAAGGCAGAAAACCATTTGGTGGACAGTAGGAATGACTATAGCACAGCTTTTCTGAGCTTCAGTTTCCTCATAAATGAAATGAAAATGTTGGGAATAAAACATAATGTATGTAAAACATCTGCCAGGAATAGTGCCTTGTACATAATAATTTTAATTTTATTAAAATTAATAATTATTAACTTCATTAATTGTTATCATTAGGATACTTAAGTTCAGGAATATCTAAACGTATTCTAATGCATTATCAAAAGAATGTAGGAGATTCACAGGGGTTAGGAATCCATGGCTCATAGGCCAAATCCAGCCCACCACCAGTTTGGTAAATAAAGCTTTATTGGAATTGCAGGCATGCCCATTCATCATGTATTATCAGTGGCCATTTTCACTCTAAAACTGCAGAATTTAGTAGCAGCAACAAAGACTATATTAACTACAAGCATTTACAATCTATCCTTTCAGAGAAAAAGTTTACTGATTTCTGTTCGTAGGCAATAGGAGGTGGTAAACAAAGCTACCTATCTTAATTTTCATCCCTTCGAAAGTAGAGCCTCAGACAACAACCTGGGTGCAAATAATTTATGTTGGAGGTAATCCAGGGAGCAGAAGCGAAGGAGCAGGCAAGGTGAGCCAGGGATATAGTGAAAGTCAGCAGGTAGTGTACAATGGGGGTCGTTGCTTTTGCTTATGCAGCATTTGCTTGTCTGTACCAGGTTGTCCTGAGATGTAGACAGAATGTCTACCTGTATTTCCAAAATTGCCAACCTCAAGGACAGAAGGCAGGAGCATTTACTCCCTGGCTCCTGTCCCCCAGTAGTTAGGGGTTGCCACTGGGAATATTAACCCAGTACGTCAGGGCTGTGCTTGCATGTGGAGCAAGTGGGACTTTATAGTGTTGGAGAATGTTCTGGGCACCAAGTAGAAGGATATGTGGAGTTGTGGAGTATTCTTGAGATGAGTAGCTGTCAGTGGGAGCTTAACGTGGCGCTGTCCATCACAGCTGTGGCTGAAACTGGAGTTGGAACTGGGAGACCTGATGCTGGGAGCCAGAGGTCTCACATGTTCTATCTGACATCATCAGGAGCTCTCTCTTCTCTCAGTTCTCACCTGGCTCTTGAGTTCATTCTATTGACCGCTGTCATCTTGTGCAAGGCAAGGAGTAGTGTGAGAGGAATTGTGAGAAAAGATGATTTCGTCACTGGCGGTCTCATGCTTTTAATCTCAGTCAAGGGGAGTAAGAAAAACAAGTACTTAGAAGGTGGTTACTGATGAAAAAAGTAATTTATCATTTCTAGTGTTTGTTTTGTTTTGTTTTTGTTTTTTTGTTTTTGTTTTTTGTTTTTTGTTTTTTCCCTGTAAAGGATAAGCTAGTGCCTGTCAGATAATAACTGTTATATCCTCTGATCCTTTTGGGTCTGATAGCAATGTCACTGATAAAGAATGTCTTGTTTATCTCCGTTAGGGATGAATACTGCTGAAATCCGAGAGGGTATATCCATTACAGCACAGATAACATCAGCCCTTGCCTAAATTTGTGTTGCTCCTGAAACGAATAATTTTCAAGCACATGAATTTAAAACAAGAAATAAAACCATTTGAAGTTAAACTGGAGATGAGTGTTATGAGCAAAAGGAAACCGGATTAAGGAGCCCATTCATGCTTCTTGGAGGGAAACAAGGACTTTTTTCCTTTAACCATCATGCAACCTCAGTAAATCAGACAAGATGAATCCATAAATCTGAGTTAGATTATTGAAGGCATTTATCTGCTAACTATGACTCCTTTAGTGATTAAAAATTACCTTCTCTGTTTTTAAATAAAAGGAGAAATGTAAAGAAAATTACATTTTTCTGCACTTCTGGATTTTAAGGGTTGGTGCCTAACAGTTTACAGAGTTTTTATTCAGACTTTGAAATCATAATATACCAGATAAACTGTATGAGAAGACACCAATGCTTTTGTTTTTAAAATAATTTCACTTAAAAAATTTTTGGCTGATTGTCTTTGCACGGGACGATAAAAAATATGACTAGAGACATAGTTTAAAGAAGATAATAATGCTTTATCTTAGTTTGCATGAAATATACTGTTAAAAGTTTACCTATAAAAGGATGATTGCTTAAGTGAAGAAATGAATGAATGAGCATGCGATTTAGTATGACGTGCAAGGTCAAGGAAATTCTGTTTAATTCTTCCAAAGGTCTCCCTACATGTGAGAATAAAGCTTTTAAGAATTTCTATGCTACTTCAACACTCTCATTCCACCCATGTGAGTCTCCTCACCAGGCCCTAAGCACCATGTTTGTTTGGGAGTTCTGGGTGATCTTCTCCCCACCCCAGCATACATATCTGCTCATGTTGCAAGGCCCTAGGTCGGCTCACTTCTCTGGGACCCATCAGAACTCATGCCTCCATGGGGAGGAACTCATATTGCTTTTGAACTTCATTCATTAGGTAGATAATCTAGTTATAAAATCAATACTCTCTTCAAGGACTTTGCCCTTACCCAATACTTTATGTGTATACATTGTGCTTGCTTAAATGTAATGATTTAAGTCCCCAGAAGGAAGCAACCATTTTGTGTATACCTTTCCTATCCCTTTATTCAAACTGTTGATAGGTCAAATGCTTATATTGGTGTCATACATACTGGGCTTATGCTAACTCATCAAGAGTTATTTTTAATGAATGAATTGGACATCTTTGCACCGCCACAGTTGCCATGTTAATGCAAGTCTAAAAGTGTCTGTCCTCCATTCACATAAATTAAACAAAAACTGTCATTTTTTGTCTTTCACTTATAAGATGACCAAAGTTGTCTTCTAAAACAGACAAATAAATATACACAATTATTTTCTCTCCAATTATCTTAAATCTTTTTTTTAAAAGATTTTATTTATTTATTTGACAGAGATTACAAGTAGGTAAGAGAGGCAGGCAGGGAGAGAGAGGAGGAAGCAGGCTCTCCGCAGATCAGAGAGCCCGATGTGGAGCTCGATCCCAGGACCCCGGAATCATGACCTGAGCTGAAAGCAGAGGCTTTAACCCACTGAGCCACCCAGGCACCCCTCCAATTATCTTGATGCTCTCTTAGAATCAGGGCCTTCTCACCTCTTTCACAGGGCAGCTAAGTAGGAAGCAGTGTTCCCCAAACTAGCTGAATCTGAAAGAGTCAGCATGGACACTTGTTTAAAACATGGATTGTCAGTTGCTTCCCCAGACCTACCGAATTAGGGAATTCAGAAGAGAAGAAGCTGGAATCCGGGTTTTTATCAAGTAACCGAGTTCGTTTTTATATGCCCATAAAGTTTCAAATGCACTTGTATCTAGGAAACTCTCTGAGGATCTCTCTCTCTCTCTCTTTTTAAAATACATAAATAAAGATCTATCTATCTTTATTTATTTTTATTTAATTTCTTTTCAGCGTAACAGAATTCATTGTTTGTGCATCACACCCAGTGCTCCATGCAATACGTGCCCTCCATAATACCCACCACCAGGCTCACCCAATCCTCCACCCCCCACCCCTTCAAAACCCTCAGATTGTTTTTCAGAGTCCATAGTCTCTCATGGTTCATCTCCCCTTCCAATTTCCCTCTTTTTAAACTCTAAAGTGACATAATTGTACCCAACTTACAGAGTTACATCAGGGATTGGATGAGGCAAATGTAACTAGATCATATACCTGTGAAAGCCCAAGGATATAGAAAATACTTGGTAAGCTGTAGTTGAGATTTTCCTGTTTCTTGCCATACTGTTTTCCTAAAATCTTATTTTGGAAATTTTAAAGAACAATAAACAAATCAATAAGCATCCCTTTAGAAAGCCTCAACTTCATGCTTGTTCTATTACTATCTGAGTTTGTTGACTCCTTGCCACCTCTAGTTTTCAATGAAGGTAGTTTCGATGGGATCTTTTAGACTTCCCATGGTTTATTTAGAGATAAGCTCTAGGGGAGTCTTGTACGGTACTCTCTTTTCTTCTGGAATTTTAACATCAAATAGTCTGATAAGTCAGGAAGATATTAACTAATATTACTCTGTCAACATTACAATTAAAGTTTGCATCCACTTTCTTCATTCCTATTTCTTAAAGATTACTTTTATTTATTTTTTATTTTTTTAAAAGATTTTATTTATTTATTTGACAGACATCATGAGTAGAGAGGCAGAGAGGCAGGCAGAGAGAGAGAGGGGGAAGCAGGCTTCCCACTGAGCAGAGAGCCTGATGTGGGGCTCGATCCCAGAACCCTGGGATCAGGACCTGAGCCGAAGGCAGAGGCTTTAACCCGCTGAGCCATCCAGGTGCCCCTAAAGATTACTTTCAATGAATTCTTCTAGAAATTTGAACAGGGATCATTTTTCTTATCTGTTATCTATCTTATCTATCATCTATCATCATCTATCTATCATCTATCTATTATCTATCATCTATATTTTTTCACTCCTCAGTGCTGTCTAAAACTAATAAATTAACAATCTAATTGAAGTAACATTCTTACCTGCCAATGTATTTTATATTCAAACCAATATTTACAGCACATATTCCTATTATTTATTGATCCTGTAAAATCTCTAAAAGTATGATCTCTGTCTATTTTCTTATAGAGGACAAGACTTTTTATTTTTGTTAAGCTTCCTGAGGAGTATCTTATTTCAAGTTCTTTAAATAGAGACATGGGGTTTGATGTAAGATGTGGATTTTGTTCAGGTGGATAACTTAATTAACCATGATGAATTGAATGAGCTGAATATTTTTGGTATCTCATGAAACTTCAGTTGATCTTATCACTTTAATTCAGAATTGTAAAGTAGAGTTTTAAGAGTTCCTGAACTCATCAGAGTTATATAATATCTCATCTCTCAAGAGCCCATGCATGTGTCTATGTATCTAAGTATCTCTGTATCTATCATTTATCTATTTTTAGGATATTCGAGAATGCTGAGCAAAAAGGAATATGTCATAATGATAATATTGCTATTTAAAAAATATTAGCTTTGTCTTGTACTTGTTCCCCAGAAATTATTTAAATCTAAATTGCTTGAGTATAATTTTGAACTTCTCTTATAAGGATATAAGTGCTCGACCAAAAATACAAGGCCAATCTCTTGATTGTACTAAAGATTGCTTGTGAAATACATTATAGCTTTCCCTCTGTGATTTGTTTCATCAAACTATCAGAAAGAATTATTCAAGTTCCAGGTATTTATTACTTTTTCATTTTATTTTATTTTATTTTTTTAATTTATTTATTTGACAGAGAGAAATCACAAGTAGGCAAAGAGGCAGGCAGAAAGAGAGAGGAGGAAGCAGGCTCTCCGCCAAGCAGAGAGCCCCATGGGGAACTTGATCCCAGGACCCTGAGATCATGACCTGAGCCGAAGGCAGAGGCTTTAACCCACTGAGCCACCCAGGCACCCCTACTTTTTCACTTTAAAGTATTTATAGAGCTTAGAATCTTTTTTTCAAGGGCTCTAGAATTCCATTCCAAAACCATGAATAAAACTAACCACTTGTCTCATAGCGTCTTGGAAGTTGCTCTCAAGCCAGTAATTACTAACACCATTAGGGTGCCATGAGATATCCATGATCTGATAGTCTGTGGGGAATCTAACATGAATTCTAAAATTTGCAAAGCACTTGAAAGATAGTTACGAACTATTAGTAAACACTGGTAATCCTAAAGAACAAAAGTGAATCCCATTCCGCCCTGGAAGAGCGAATGTATTGCTACGTATATTTTCTCAAACACTGTATGGTCTTGTTATCAGCCTTACAGATGATGTAATCATTGAACAAAGATAGGGACAAGTGTATTTTGGGGAAAAAAACCCAACTAGTTAATTTAGTGGAGAAAATTTTTAAATTAACTAGATTTCAAAGATTATGGAAAGCTGTATAAGAAAAATCCTGCTTGCTTCATCTGCTCATGATAAATGGAATACTGTAATGATTTGGAGTCTTGGTAAGTTTTAGCTTTGGCACATTCTTTATTTTACTGAGCCTAGTTTGGCTATATCTTAAATTTTGGTGAAAATACCTGACTTTCAGGCTTGACAAAGGTCTGAATGAGATAATGTAAGTCTAGCTCCCAGTACACTGCCTGCCACATAGTGATGAATGGATATTATGGTATGATAGCAATGTTTGTTCTCTTGAAAAATATTTTGCCCAACTGAAGAGAATGGAGCAGATTAAAATAAATTTGATGGAAATGTTTTATTGGATATATTAAATTTTTATTTTTTAAGATAGTGCTATAGGTTCCAGTCCCCAAATGATTTGTCACCTTTGTGTAGAACTTGCCTCTTTAGTAATTTTTACTTATGTGCCTTAATAAAATCTCAGGCAAGTTCTTCCAGTCTCACAAAAGAATCTCTAGAGGGTCATTATTGTTCCTAGAATGTTGAGGTGAGGGGGAAAAAGAAAATAGATAAATGTGAAGAGGAGTATGGAAATTATTATAGCTTAGGAGTCTTGATTTAATGTAGACTAACTTATTATTTTAAATTAATATGTTACTATATACCAAGATAAATTTTAGAATGTAATCAAAGTATTAAAATATTTTAAAAATTTAATACCTTCACATATCTAGTCTCATATTTTATTTTGAAAGTTAGTATCAGACCAAATAGTTATCAAGAGCAGTTAACCATACTAAGAAAAGACTAATAAAGTATAAAATAAAATAAATAAAATAAATAGTACTAAATATACCAATTATATTGACATCACTTCTGATGAAAAAAAGTAAATAAATATCATTATTATATTCTGGCACAGCTTTCTAATTAAGATACACCATCAACATAATTTTTTCACAAGTGGTTTTTATCATTTTTTAGTCTAGTGATGAGAAGATTTTTTTGCACTTTAAAATGCAGTTAAATAAAGAGCTTTATCCTGAAAGTTTGGTGACGGTCACATCACTTTTAAATAATTTCTAGGTAAAAGTGGTCTATATGTATATATACAGGCAAATGAGAAAAATTTTTGACTGAATCATATTTTTAATCAAAAGAATAAAATAATTTTCATGAAACAAGAATAAAGGGTAAGAAAATCAGTTAGAAGAAATAATATTTAAAAGGGATTACTTTGGTTGTTTTCTCCTTCTTTTTCCTCTTGAGGTTTTTTTTTTTATTGTAACTAGACAGCACACAAAATAATTCAAACTGTTTTCACTGTTTCATCACACAAAAGAACAGAGTTTAACCTTAAAAGTTTTTAATATTTATTTTCTGAATTATTTATTTTATAACCATTCTAGTCATTGCCTAAATGTTAAGTTCATATTCTCTTAGGTTTCAATAATATGAGCAAAATATCACCTAGGGAACTTAAGATATTTTATGGTTTGATCATGGGAAAGAAGGATTCTACAATGCTGATCAAACACTGTATGTAGGGTGTTCAATATTTTGAATGCAATAGAGCAGGAAAATATTAAGCACGTGAATTAAAAATTCACTAGACAATGGAAAGGTTTAAAACTAATAATCCAGGGGCCTGGGTGTCTCAGTTGGTTAAGCGACTGCCTTCAGCTCAGGTCATGATCCTGAAGTCCTAGGATCAAGTCCAAAAGGGCCCAGCTCGGCGGGGTATCTGCTTCTCCCTCTGACCCTCCCCATCTCGTGTTCTCTTTCCTATTCTCTCTCTTTCAAATAAATAAATAAATAAAATATATTTTTAAAGATTTTATTTATTACTTGTCAGAGAAAGAGAAAGAATGAGCAAACACAAGCAGGGGGAGAAGCAGGCTCCCTGCTGAGCAGGGAGCCAGACATGGGACTCTCTCCCAGGATCCTGAGATCGGGACAAGCCGAAGGCAAATGCTTAACCGACTGAGCCACCCAGGCATTCCTAAATAAATAAAATCTTAAACAAAACTAAACTAAACTAACTAAACTAATAATGTGAATTAACACTTCACAGTCAAGTCAGGAATATTAGTCAGAGAAATGTTTACACACCTTATGCAGCAATGCCAAGAAAGACGGCACATAACTCTAAGGGAAAGAAAAGAGAAGAGGCTTGTTACTTATTTACTGCTTGTGTTTGTAAACAGGGAGTAAAGAAACTAAGGAGATGGATAGAAATTCTTCATTTTAAAAGTTATATTTATGATTTAGGTGAAGCCTGAGAACATTAACCTGAAGGACATTTATGATGGAGAATAATATTTTTGGAAAGGATATTCAGGGAGAAAAGTGAGGTATTATAGATTACTATAAGCATCTCCAAGTCCCTGGTTCCATTATTCAAGGAGAAAAGTAAAGAGGGATTTTCAAGATAAGTATTTATTATTGGACTCCAGGTTATAGACTGAATTTTCTCAAGGCAGTTCATTCCTACTTTGGAACTATAGACTATGACAAAAACTATAAGAAGTTGAGATGTGGTGTTAGAGTTAAATATAGTATTGGGGCGCCTGGGTGGCTCAGTTGGTTTAAGTGTCTGCCTTCAGCTCAGGTTATGATCCCAGGGTTCTGAGATAGAGTCTCGCATCTGACTCCCTTCTTGGCGGGGAAACTGCTTCTTTTCTCTCTCTCTGCCTGCTGCTCTGCCTTGCTTGTGTGCTCACTCTCTCTGTCAAATAAATAAATAAAATCTTAAAAAAATACCCAAACTCCCCATAATTATAGTATCACACAGTGTTCTATAATGCTTCCACAGGAACAAAAATTATATAAGCAGCATATCTTTTTTTAAAATTTTTATTTTTTTATAAACAATTTTTTATCCCCAGGGGTACATGTCTGTGAATCGCCAGGTTTACACACTTCACAGCACTAACCATAGCACATACCCTCCCCAATGTCCATTACCCCACCCACCTTTCCCGAC
>PISX010021193.1:8821-34297 GCA_004024625.1 Mellivora capensis
ATGAAAGAAATTGAGGAAGACACAAAGAAATGGAAAAATGTTCCATGCTCCTGGATTGGAAGAACAAATATTGTGAAAATGTCTATGCTACCTAAAGCAATCTACACATTTAATGCAATCCCTATCAAAATCCCACCCATTTTTTTTCAAAGAAATGGAACAAATAATCCTAAGATTTATATGGAACCAGAAAAGACCTTGAATAGCCAAATGAATATTGAAAAAGAAAGCCAAAGTTGGTGGCATCACAATTCCGGACTTCAAGCTCTATTACAAAGTTGTCATCATTAAGAGAGTATGGTACTGGCACAAAAATAGACACATATATCAAAGGAACAGAATAGAGAGCCCAGAAATAGACCCTCAACTGGAATAGGTCAACTAATCTTCGACAAAGCAGGAAATAATGTTCAATGGAAAAAAGACAGCCTCTTCAACAAATGGTGTTGGGAAAATTGGACAGCCACTTGCAGAAAAATTAAATTGGACCATTTCCTTACACCACACATGAAAATAGACTCAAAATGGATGAAGGACCTCAATGTGAGAAAGGAATCCATCTAAATCCTTGAGGAGAACACAGGCAGCAACCTCTTCGACCTCAGCTGCAGCTACTTCTTCCTAGGAACATCGTCAAAGGCAAGGGAAGCAAGGGCAAAAATGAACTATTGGGATTTCATCAAGATCAAAAGCTTTTCCACAGCAAAGGAAACAGTTAACAAAACCAAAAGACAACTGACAGAATGGGAGAAGATATTTGCAAACAACATATCAGATAAAGGGCTAGTGTCCAAAATCTATAAAGAACTTAGCAAACTCAACACCCAAAGAACAAATAATCCAATCAAGAAATGGGCAGAGGACATGAACAGGCATTTCTGCAAAGAAGACATCCAGATGGCCAACAGACACATGAAAAAATGCTCCACATCACTCGGCATCAGGGAAATACAAATCAAAACCACAATGCGATATCAACTCACACCAGTCAGAATGGCTAAAGTTAACAAGTCAGGACATGACAGATGCTGGCGAGGATACGAAGAAAGGGGAACCCTCCTACACTGTTGGTGGGAATGCAAGCTGGTGCAACCACTCTGGAAAACAGCATGGAGGTTCCTCAAAAAGTTGAAAATAGAGCAACCCAATGACCCAGCAATTGCACTACTGGATATTTACCCTAAAGACACAAATGTAGTGATCCGAAGGGGCACGTGCACCTGAATGTTTATAGCAGCAATGTCCACAATAGCCTAACTATGGAAAGAACCTAGATGTCTATCAACAGATGAATGAATAAAGAAGAAGTGGTATATATATACAATGGAATACTATGCAGCCATCAAAAGAAATGAAATCTTGCCATTTGTGAGAACATGGATGGAACTAGAGGGTATTATGCTGAGCGAAGTAAGTCAATCAGAGAAAGACAATTATCATATGATCTCCCTGTTATGAGGAAGTGGAGATGCAACATGGGGGCTTGGGGGTAGGAAAATAATAAATGAGACAAGATGGGATCAGGAGGGAGACAAACCATAAGAGACTCTTAATCTCACAAAACAAACTGAGGGTGGCCGGGGGGAGGGGGGTAGGGAGAGGGTGGTGGGGTTATGGACATTGGGGAAGGTAAGTGCTATGATTAGTGCTGTGAAGTGTGTAAACCTGGTGATTTACAGACCTGTACCCCTGGGGCTAATAATACATTACATATTTATAATAAAATTTTAAAAATTTTAAAAGTAAATAAAAGCATGTTACCAGTAAAAAAAAAAAAATGGTGGAAGAGATGGGATAGAGAGGTTTACTGAGTTTACTACTTAAATCCTCTGAACTGCTGCCTTGACTAATGTAGCAGGCATAACCCATATTAGCAAAGCTATACCAAACATCACTGTTGTGGTGGAAAATAAAAGATATTGCAATTAAACTGGAGGCCTATGGTCATTCAAATGTCTTTAGTACCAAAAATAACTGATAATTAATTGTATGGAAGATTCCTATCTAAAATTAAGATGTGACAGGGGCGCATGAGTGGCTCAGTTGGTTAAACAGCTGCCTTCGGCTCAGGTCATGCGGGGTCCTGGGATCGAGCCCTGAATCAAGCTCCCTGCTCAGAGGAGAGCCTGCTTCTCCCTCTCCCTCTGCCTGCCTCTCTGCTTACTTGTGCTATCTCTCTGTCAAATAAATAAATAAAATCTTAAAAAATAAATAAATAAAAAATAAAATAAATTTAAGATGCAACAAAATGTGGCTTCTTGTCCATTTAAAATAAATTCTTCAAAGTCAAATTTGAAGGCAACAAATTAACTGGTTACCAATTTGGACTCTAAAAAAGGGTATCATTTAGTATTCTATAACAGGTTTGATTCCTCCAAACCAACTCTTTAATATGTGGTAATCATTTCCAGTGCAGCATCTAAACATTTTCTTGTTAAATAGACTTGTTACTCTTAGATTTATAAAATGGGGATTAACACAAAGCATTATGAAAAGCATGATTTAACCTCGGAATATCTAAAGAATATAAGCTTCCACTTACATGATGGCTGAGACACCACACTGATTTCATTTATTCTTATATTTCTAAAAGATCCTTGAACCTGAGTTGGTATTCACTTTTCTTATAATTCTGTAACAATTCAAGTAACTAGCTGACATGGCTTCTTTCAGTATCTTACGTAAGAAAGAGTACATTTGATTACTAAGACTGCCCAAACAAAATATCACACAAACTGGGTGACTTAAATAACAAGAGAATTGTTTCCACAACTGTCAGAAATAAATCTCTGTTATTTAAGTTATCTAAGTTATTTATCTCTTTATATGACCTAATCTTTAACAAGGACACCAGGCAGATTGAATTAGAACCTACCCTTCTATCTCCTTTTAACTTAATTATCTCTTTAAAGATGTTCTCTCCAAATAAAGTTGCATTCTGAGATACTGGGGGTTAGGACTTTAACTTATGAATTTTGAGCAAACACAATTCAGCCCTAAGTACAGTCATAAAACTTGTATTGCTTTTCAAAATAATGCATGAACTAGTTTTCACATAATTAAATACTGTGTATGTAAAGGCATTCTGCAATTTTTAAAGTATAATCACTGCATTAGAGTCAAACAGCAAAATCACACAAGCACAATTTTCATCAAGTTTTTAAGTGAAGTGAAAGCTGTTTCTGTTTATTTATGTTTTGCTTATTTATTTGTTTTTGCTAATTCCAATTAGAGAATTATTGACAAATTCTGAAATCTTCTCTAATGGCCAAGCATTATGGGTTCCTTCTTTTTCTTAAAGATGCAAAATTGATCAATTCTGAGCATCCCTTTGACATTTTTCAGAATGCCTTTATCCTTAACCTATAATAATGAAGTCTTTCTCATGATATGCAGACAATGCTCCTTGTCACTGTGCTTCTCATGTGTGTTAATTTTCAATGACAATTTTTCAGAAGATTAGAATTATTTGGTCTCCTTATTCATCTGGTCTGTCCACTTTGAGCTGCTTTTTCAGTTGAGCCCCATTAAATTCATAGGTTATTACAGCAAAACTACATTATCTGAATGAAATCAAGATCACATGTGCAACATAAATTACTATATTAAAAGAAGAATGTTATCACTGATAGGAAAATCAGATTAAACCAGGCCTAGCTGAGGATGCTTATACATTGAAACTGTATTGCACTTAAAACCATAAAGAATGTCCTTTATATGTTATTTACAATGTTATTCATGTATGATATAGAATACTTAACAGTACTCACACCTTTTTAAAAGGTACTGTTTTTTATTATTTCTTTCCTTGAAACTTCAGAAGTCAAATTTGTTGAACCTCAAACCATGTGATAGTAAAATACACAATTACTTTCCAAATAACACCATAATAATCACTTTGAGAGCTAATATTTAAAATCAGAGAAACAGAAAAAAAGGTATTAAATTCCTGTCTGGTTTGTTTTCTACTAGATCACCTTAACTTCAGGACGAATCTGCAAGGGGGCTAACTGACTCCCACACAGGGAGGGGCCACATGTTTTGTCATACATGTTTTTCTTGCAACTTTGGTCACTTGAAAAAAAGATTGCCTTCTTAAATATTTCTTTTAAATTTTTAAATTCAATTTAGTTAACATATAGTATGTTATTATTTTCAGGGGTTGAATTTAGTGATTCATCAGTTTCATGTAACACCCAATGCTCATTTTATCAAATGCCATTCTTTTTTTTTTAGATTTTATTTATTTATTTCTTTATTTGACAGACAGAGATCACAAGTAGGCTGGGAGGCAGGCAGAGAGAGAGGAGGAAGCAGGCTCCCTGCTGAGCAGAGAGCCCGATGTGGGGCTTGATCCCAAGACCCTGAGATCATGACCTGAGCCGAAGACAGAGGCTTTAACCCACTGAACCACCCAGGCGCCCCTCAAGTGCCATTCTTAACGCCCATCACCCAATTACCCACCTCCCCACCCACCTCTCCTCCTCAAAACAACCCTCAGATTGTTACCTATAGTTAAGAGTCTCTTCTGGTTTACCTCCCTGTTTATATTTTATTTTTCCTTCCCTTCCCTTATGTTCACTGTTTTCTTTCTTAATTTCCACATGAGTGAAATCATACGGTATTTGTGTTTCTCTGACTGACTTATTTCACTTAGCACAATACCCTCTAGTTCCATCCATGTCATTGCAAATGGCAAGATTTCATTCTTTTTGATGACTGAGTAATATTCCATTGTCTATATATACCACAACATCTTTATTCATCTGTAAATGGATATCTGATCTTTCCATAGTTTAAATATTGTGGATATTGCTGCTATAAACATTGGGGTACAGGTGCCCCTTCGAATCACCATTTATGTATCCTTTGTATAAATACCTAGTAGTGTAACTGCTGGGTCATAGGGTAGTTCTATTTTTAGCTTTTTGGGGAACCTCCTTAGTGTTTTCCGGAGTGGCTGCCTCAGTTTGCATTTCCACCAACAATGTAAGAGGGTTCTCCTTTCTCCACATCCTCACTAACATATGTTGTTTCCTGACTTGTCAATTTTAGCCATTCTAACCAGTGTGAGAAGCTGTCTCATTGTGTGTGTGTGTGTGTGTGTGTGTGTGTGTGTGTGTGTTTAAGATTTTATTTATTTATTTATTTGACAAAGAGAGAGATCACAAGCAGGCAGAGAGGCAGGCAGAGACAGAGAGGGAAGAAGGTTCCTCACTGAGCAGAAAGCCCAAAGCGGGGCTCGATCCCAGGACCCTGAGATCATGACCTGAGCCAAAGGCAGAGACTTAACCCACTGAGCCATCCAGGTGCCCCTAATTGTGGTTTTGATTTGTATTTCCCTGATGCCCAGTGATGCTGAACATTTTATCATGTGTCTGTTAGCCATTTGTATGTCTTCTTTGGAGAAATGTTCATGTCTTCTGCCTGTTTCTTAACTGGATTTTTTGGTTTTTTAGTGTTGACTTTGAGAAGTTGTTTACAGATTTTGGATACTTGCCCTTTATCTGATATGTCATTTGCAAATATATTCCATAGATTCCTTTTAGTTTTATTGACTATCTCTTTTCCTGTACAGAAGCTTTTTATCTTGGGTACCTGGGCGGCTCAGTCGATTAAGCAGCTGCCTTCAGCTCAGGTCATGATCCCAGGGTCCCCAGACCGAGCCCCGAATCAGGCTCCCTGCTCAGTGGAGAGCCTGCTTCTCCCTCTTCCTCTGCTTGCTGCTCTCCTACTTGTGCCCTCTCTCTCCCTGTCAAATAAATAAATTAAAATCTTAAAAAAAAAAAAAAAGCTTTTATCTTTTTTCTTAAGATTTTATTTACTTTTTATTTTTTAAGACTTTATTTATTTCCTTGACAGAGATCTCAAGTAGGCAGAGAGGCAGGCAGAGAGAGAGAGGGAGAAGCAGGCTCCTCGCTGAGCAGAGAGCCCAATGCAGGGCCCAATCCCAGGACCCTGGGATCATTACCTGAGCTGAAGGCAGAGGCTTTAACCCACCGAGCCAACCAGTTACCCCAAGATTTTATTTATTTATTTTACAGAGAGAGAGAGTACAAGCAGGGAGAGTGGCAGGCAGAAGGAGAGGGAGAAGCAAACTGAGCAAGAAGCCCAATGAGGGACTCGATTCCAGGACCCTGGGATCATGGCCTGAGCTGAAGGCAGCTGCTTAACTGACCAAGCCACCCAGGCATCCCTAGAATCTTTTTATCTTGAAGTCCCAATAGTTCATTTGCTTTTGTTTCCTTGCCTCTGGAGATGCATCTAGTGAGAAGTTGCTGCAGCAGAGATCCAAGAGGTTGTTTTTCTCTAGGATTTTGATGGATTCCTGTCTCACATTTAGGTCTTTTCACCTATTTTGAGTTTACTCTTGTGTATGGTATAAGAAAGTGGTCCAGGTTCATTCTTCTGTATGTGGCTGTCCAATTTTCCCTACATAATTTGTTGAAGAGATTGGTCTTTTTTTCCACTGACTATTCTTTCCTGCTTTGTTGAAGATTAGTTAACCATAGAGTTGAAGGTCCATTTCTGGGTTCTCCATTCTGTTCCTCTGTTTTTGTGCCAGTACCATACTGTCTTGATGATTACAGCTTTGTAGTATAGCTTGAAGTCTGGAATTGGGATGCCTTCAGCTTTGGTTTTCTTTTTCAACATTACTTTGGCTATTTGGAGTCTTTTCCCATAAAAATTTTAAGATTGTTTGTTCCAGCTCTGTGAAAAATGCTGATGGTATTTTGACAGGGATTGCAATGAATGTGTAGATTACTTTGGGTAGCATAGATATTTTAACAAGTTTTGTTCTTCCAATACATAAAGATGGAATGTTTTTCCATTTCTTTGTGTCTTCCTCAGTTTCTTTCATAAATGTTCTGTAGTTTTTAGAGTACAAATCCTTTACCTCTTTGGTTAGGTTCATCCCTAGGTATCTTATGGGTTCTGGTGCAACTAAAATTGGGATCAATTCCTTGATATATCTTTCTTCTGTTTCATCGTTATTGTATAGAAATGAAACTGACTTCTGTGCATTGATTTTACATCCTGTAACTTTGCTGAGTTCCTGTATCACTTCTATAATTTTTTGGTGGAGTCTTTCAGATTTTCTACATAGAATATCATGTCATCTGCAAACAGTGAAAATTTGACTTCTTTGCTGATTTGGATGCCTTTTATTTCTTTTTCTTTTCCTTTCCTTTTTTTTTTTTTTTGTCTGATTGCTAGGACTAGGACTTCCAGTACTATGTTGAACAAAAGTGGACACACTGGACATCCCTATCATGTTCCTGACCTTAGGGAAAAAGCTCTCAGATTTTCCCCATTTAGAATGAAATTAGCTGTGGGTCTTTCATATATAGCTTTTATGATGTTGAGAAATGTTTCCTCTATCCCTTCATGGTGGAGGGTTTTTATCAAGGAAGAATGTTGTAACTTGTCAAATGCTTTTTCTGCATCTTTGAAAGGATCATATGGTTCTTGTCCTTTCTTTTACAATGTAGTGTATCACAGTGATTGATTTGAAGATGTTGAACCACCCTTGCAGCTCAGGTATAAATCCCACTTGGTCGTGGTGAATAATCATTTTAATGTATTGTTGAGTCTTATTAGCTAAGAATCTTGGTGAGAATTTTTGCATGCATATTCATCAGGGATATTGGTCTATAATTCTCCTTTTTAGTAGTGTCTTTCTCTGGCTTTGTGATCAAGGTAATGCTAGCCTCATAGAAAGAGTTTGGAAGTTTTTCTTCCATTTCTATTTTTTGAAACAGTTTCAGAAGAATAGGTATTAATTCTTTAAATGTTTGACAGAATTCCCCTGGGAAGTCATCTAGCCCTGGGCTCTTGTTTGTTAGGAGATTTTTGCTTACTGATTCAATTTCCTTGCTGGTTATGGGTCTGCTCAGCTTTTCTAAGAATTTATCTATTTCTTCCAGATTGCACAATTTGTTGCCATATAATTGCTCATAATATTCTCTATTAATTGTTTGTATTTCTTCAATGTTGTTTGTGATCTCTCCTCTTTCACTCATGATTTATTTGGGTCCTTTCTCTTTTCATTTTGATAAGTCTGGTGAGGGGTTTATCAGTTTTATTAATTCTTTCAGAGAGCCAGCTCCTAGTTTCATTGATCTGTTCCAATGCTCTTCCTTTGATTCCTATAATCTTTATTATTTCTCTTGTCCTGCTAGATTTTGACTTTATTTGCTATTCTTTTTCCAGCTCCTTTAGGTGTAAGGGTAGGTTGTATATTTGAGACTTTTGCTTCTTGAGTAAGGCCTGTATTGTTATATACTTCCCTCTTAGGACTGCCTTCACTGCATTGCAAAGGTCTTGAACTATTGTGTTTTTATATTACTTTGCTTCCGTGTATTTTTTTTAATTCCTCTTTAATTTCCTGGTTGAGCCATTTGTTCTTCAGTGGGATGTTCTTTAACCTCCAGGTATTTGTGGTCCTTCCAGATTTCTCCTTGTGGTTGACTTCAAGTTTCATAGCATTGTTGTCTGAAAACATGCACAGTATGATTTCAATCTTTTTATACTATTTGATACCTGATTTGTGAACTGTATGTGATCCATTTGGGAAAATATTCCCTGTGCACTCAAAAAGAATGTGTTTTCTAATGCTTTAGATGAAATGCTCTGAATATATCTGGTAAGTCCATCTGGTCCATTATGTCATTCAAGACCCTTGTTTCCTTGTTGATCTTCAGCTTAGATGATCTGTCCACTGCAGTGAGGGGTGTTAAAATCCTCTACTATTATTGTATTATTATCAATCAATTTCTTTAATTTTGTTGCTAATTGGTTTACATATTTGGCTGCTCCCAGGTTAGGGGCATAAATATTTACAACTGTTAGATCTGCTTTTGGATAGACCTCTTTATTATGATGTAGTGTCCTTCTTCATCTCTTAATTACAGTCTTTAAAATCTAGTTTGTCTGATATAAGGATGGCTACTCCAGCTTTCTTTTGATGTACAATAGCATGACAAATGGTTCTCTACCTCATCATTTTCTATCTGGAGGCATCTTTGGGTCTAAAATGAGCCTCTTGTAAGCAGCATTTCGATGGGTCTTGTTTTCTTTTTATCCATTCTGAAACCCTATGCCTTTCAATTGGAGCATTTAGTCCTTTTATACTCAAAGTGATTACTGAAATTATGAATTTAGTGCCATTGTATTATCTGTTAAGGCACTATTGCTGTAGATTGTCTCTGTTCCTTTTTGATCTTTTTACTTTTGGGCTCTCTCTCTGCTCAAAGAATACCCTTTAATATTTCTTGCAGTGCCGATTTACTGTTCACAAATTCCATTAATTTTTGTTGTCCTGAAAACTCTTTATCTCTCCTTCTGTTCTCGATGACAGCCTTGCCGGATAAAGTATTCCTGGCTGCATATTTTTCCCATTTAGCACATTGAATATATCATGCCAGCCTTTTCAGGTCTGTCAGGTTTTATGTGGACAGGTGTGCTGCCAGTCTAATGTTTCTAGCCTTAGTTGATGGACCTCTTGTCCTGAGCTGCTTTCAGGTTTTTCTCTTTGTCTCTGAGATTTGCGAGTTTCACTATTACCTGCTGAGGTGTTGACATATTTTTGTTGATTTTGAGGTGGTTCTCTGTGCCTCCTGGACTCGAGTGCCTGTATTCTTCCCCATATTAGGGAAATCTCAGCTATAATTTATTCAAATAAACCTTCTGCTCCTTTTTCCTGATTCTCATCTTCTGGGAGTCCTATGATACGAATATTATTTCACTTTATGGAAATGCTGAGTTCCCTAAGTCTACCTTTGTGATATAATACTTTTCTTTCCCTCTTCTTTTCAGCTTCATTATTTTCATAAAATTTTACAATTTTATCTTCTATATCACTGATTTCCTCTTCTGTTTTATACATCCTCATTTTTATGGTCTCCACTTGGGACTGCATCTTGGTTACACATTTTTAATTTCATCCTGACTATATTTAGTTCTTTTATCCTTACAGGAAGGAATTCTCTACTGTCATCTATGCTTTTTCCAAGCCCAGCTAGTATCTTTATAATCATGTTTTAGATTCTAGTTTAGACACCTTAATTACATCCTTATGGATTAAATCCCTGGCTGTGAGTACTACTTCCTGTTCTTTCTTGTGAGATGAATTTCTCCATCTCACCATTTTATCCAGAATAGAAAAGAAAAAATAAACCTGAAAAGAAACAACAATAGGAACAACAACAACAAACTTTTAGGAAGTGTTTCTGGTTTATGCTGCATACACTCAGGTGTATGTTGTGTTTTGGTTGCTCTTTCCCACTGTTCTATCCTCTACAAAGTTCTTCCTTGCTTATAGTGGACAGTATTTAACTAGGTGTGCTTTGATTTGTTTGTTAAGATAAGCTTGGGGGAAAGGGCGGGGGGGGGGGGGGGGGGGGGGGGGAGCCTGATCCAAAACAAGAGAAAAGGAAAAGGAAGAAAAATGTAAACAAACAAACAAACAAAAAGAACAATAAGCCTCTCATCTGCCATATTCTCTCCTTTCAACTGTGCAGATTGTTTTCTTAATCTTCAGATCATATTCTAGATTGTTCAAAACAGTTGGAAGTTGATCTAGCTGTGCTCAAGAGACAAAGCAAGCTCCCGGTGACCCTACCACTCCGCCATCTTAATTCCTGCCCCCCTCCTTAGGTATGAAGTGATAAATTTTCCTAACATAAGGCAAAGTACTTTTCATGAGTAAGATAATAATTCTTCAAAAATATTGGTTAGAGGGACGCCTGGGTGGCTCAGTTGGTTAAGCAGCTGCCTTCAGCTCAGGTCATGATCCCAGCATCCTGGGATCGAGTCCCACATCGGGCTCCTTGCTCGGCAGGAAGCCTGCTTCTCCCTCTGCCTCTGCCTGCCACTCTGTCTGCCTGTGCTCGCTCTCTCTCTCTCTCTCTCTGACAAATAAATAAATAATAAAAAATAAATATTGGTTAGAGAATACAAAGCCAAAAAACTCTTTACACAATAAGAAAAACATTTTAAGAATGTTTGCAAATTCTAGTTCTCTTGCCCCATGAATGATTAAAAATCTGAGAAAGCAAGGACAATAAACAAGGAGCAGTATGTGCAGTAAAGAAATACATTTTAGGGGGTCCCTGGATGGCACAGTCAGCTCAGGTCATTATCTCAGGGTCTTGAGATCAAGCCTTGCACTGGGCTCCAAGCTCAGTAAGGAATCTGCTAAAGTTTGTCTCTCCCTCTCTCTCCATCCCTCCCCTTGGGTGTGCAGGCATGCACTCGCTTTCTCTCTAAAATTAATTAACTCAAAAATATAAAGAAAGAAAAGAAATACATTTTAGAAGTTAGAACATGGTTCCATTTTTGCTTGACAGAATTCATTCTGGTTGAATATTCTGGAATTTGCAAGTCAAAAAAGACAATTTTATTTTGACTTGCTTGTTGATTTTGGTTTTGGTTTTTTGAGTATGTGTGATCAGAAGCATTGAATTTTCCTTGGAACCACAAATCACCGTAAAAGTAATGCACAGCCAAGCACATTACAGTTCGAAAGTAGTGCTTCCCAGACCAGTGATTGATGAGGGGAAAAGAAAAAAAAAGAATTCTCACTAGCATTTCAACACACATAACATGCCTAGAGTGACTAAAATGATTCTCTATTTCTATAATTTAAAAAAAGAATTTCCCTTCAGCTCTTGCTCAAATGTTATATAGTTGCTGAGAAATAACCATTCCAACTACTAATGAACAGTAATGAACAGTTTCTGAATAACTGCAAGTTGATTTGTTTTTTAAGAAAACTTCCAAATTAATTAAAAATTCATTAAGGGGGGGCGCCTGTGTGGCTCAGTGGGTTAAGCCTCTGCCTTCGGCTCAGGTCATGATCTCAGGGTCCTGGGATCGAGCCCCGCATCGGACTCTCTGCTCAGCAGAGAGCCTGCTTCCCCCACCCCCCGCCTACTTGTGATCTCTCTCTCTATCAAATAAATAAATAAATAAATCTTTTTTAAAAAATTCATTAAGAGGGGCCCCTGAGTGGCTCAGTTGTTTAAGTATTTGCCTTCACCTCAAGTCATGATCCCAGAATCCTGGGATCAAGACTGGAATGAGGCTCCTAGCTCAGTGGGGAGTCTGCTTCTCCCTCTGCACTCCTCACTTGTGCTCTCTTGCTCATGCTTTCAAATAAATAAATATTTTTAAAAAGCAAAAATGAAAAAATAAAAATTCATTAAGAGTATCATTTCTATATTTTCCATAGGCAGGTTAAAAATCTTTTAATCCAAAGATAAAAAAAAAAAAAAACAAACAACTGAACTGATCTTCCTTTAGAAACGATCAGATTTCCCATAAGAATCTCCTTCAAAAAGATGAAGGATGGCTCAGAAAGGGCAGAAAGACAAGCAGCTCTGGACATGAGCCTATTCAGTTCTACCCTACTGTCTGTCCTATCCTTTCTGGCTCCCCCTACTTACCTGCTCTGTTTTCACTTAACTATTCAAGTTCTTCACAAGCCTTTGCCCCTGTGTTTCTTATTCCATGTTATATCAAAGACCATAGGTGTGAGCCATGAGCATCTTTTTTTTTTTTTTAGATTTATTTATTTAAGAGAGAGAGAGTGTGAGCAGAAGCAGGGAGAGGGGTAAAGGGAGAGGGAGAAGCCAGATCCCCAATGAGCACTGAGCTGATGTGGGGCTCTATCTCTACACCCTGAGATCAGGACCTGAGCTGAAAGTAGACAGGCACCCTGACCCATGAGCATCCTGGAAGGATCATATAAATTTCGGCACATACATAGAGTACTAGGTCTAACCATGAGTCCCTCTTACTCTATCTCATAAGTATACGACTTTAGGCTCAATTACATATAATATAAATTTTTTATATAAATATAAATTTTGATCAAGAGGCAGCTCTATCCAGCTCTTCTTTTCAAATCACATCCTTAAAATTCAAGAGTTTGAGCAACCTCATAGATTACAGATCAGGAGTTCATCTCTAGCTCAATAAACTATACCACAGGTTAGGGTCACATGATGTTCTATCATCTCACCAATATTGGGTAGAGATTTTTCAGAAAGGGGGGAGTAGTCTAGGCAATATTGGCATCTAACGGAGTTATTATAAAAAGACTTAGAATCTATATACATTTTTTTAAATAGAAAATAACATGATGAATGATAAGGAGGTTTTAAAACAGCAATAAAATGAACACCTGTGAACTTACCATCTAACTTAAGAAATGGGATAATACAAATAAAATAGAAAATGCCTCTGGATTTTGTTTTCTAGCCTCCTTATGCCAAACTGTGCCTTAACCAATCCATGTTGCTTGGTAAGGCATCAAGTATCAAAACATAATACTGAATCTAATAAATACTGCATTTTGAAATAGTAGAGAATACAAAGATATTGAGATATTCACACCAACTATAATGTGACATGAAAACATCTCTGATTTATAATGGTGACAAAGTCATCATTACTGCTAATATCACTGTGACTGATTACCTTCATTCATAATTAAATACTAAATTTCAGTTACAGTAAAAAATATCTTTTTCCAGATGAATTCTATCTCTAGACCCCAGGTTAAGAACATGTGCTTTAGAAAGAATACGACTAGCAAAATGCCAGCTGAAAAAAAAAAGAATTTAGTCCAAAGGTTTGTCTTCTTTGGACATCAGAATGGACCAGAGTGTTGAAAAGGAAATATATTTTTAATGCCTTTAGGTAGATCCTTTAGACTCCACTAACAAGGAAATCACTCCCTATGTCAAAAGATACCTTCTCTGCTAAGCTCCCTATACTTCATATAAAATGTTGTAAATCCCACGCCAGAAGAATGGTGCACAGTTTTAATATGGGAGGCAGCCTGACAAAAGCAAGTAAATACACATAAAGTAATGTTAAGGTCAAAAGCCCGAGAAGTAGTACAAAAAGTTGCTGATTACAGAGAGACAACTGATCCTCTCTATGTCAATTCTTTCTCAGAAATAAATTACCAAAAAAAATTTTAAGTGTTTTGACTTAAAATAGCACAGAAAACTTAAGATAAGTTTACATTGAAAAATGTAAGTCTATTATATTAACATAACAAATTCTTTCACATTTTACCCATATTTATTTAAATGATGGCTGTCATTATACACACAACTTCATATTTTACTTTTATTACTTTACATTTTATATTTCTCACTTGTATTTATTACAAAGAATAATAAATGGAAAATCAAAAAAGAAAGGGAACTGAAACTTCTATGAAGTTAGGAAAATAAATCCGTTGACTGAACTCAGTCACATTTACTGAAAGAAACCATGCAAAGAATTATAATCCATTCTTCCTTCATGTCAGAGGCTGTTATCAACCATTAAAAATATTCTCTGCCAGGGTGCCTGGGTTGATCAGTCAGTTAAGCATCCCAATCTTGATTTTGGCTGAGGTCATCATCTCAGAGTGGTGGGATCGAGCCCCATGTTGGACTCTGCAATGAGCATGGAGCCTGCTTGGAATTCTCTCTTTCTCTCTTCCTCTGCCCCTCCCCCATCTCACCCTCTATAAAAAAAATTAAAATTAAAATTAAAATATATATATTCTCTGCCATCTAGTCCATCAGTTTTCCTACAAGGAGACATTTCTTTCAAATTAAAATTTGATTCTAAAATGGTAATAGAGGGACATGTGGGTGGTTTAGTCAGTTGAGCATCTGTCTGCCTTTGGCTCAGGTCATGATCCTGGGATTGAGTCCCACATTCAGCTCCAGGGAGCCTGCTTCTCCCTCTGCCTGCTGCTCCCCCTGCTTGTGCTCTCTCTCTCTTTCTCTCTCTCTGATAAGTAAATAAATAAAAATCTTTAAATAAAATAAAATGGTAATAGAAACAAATATTTTTTAAATAATGGAAATAAAAACAATGCTTGAAATGATACTGAAAAAAATAACCATGACCTCAACTAGGTTGGATGGAGCTAAATATTTATTTAGCATCTATCATATTGATGTTAAGTAGCAGAGGGGGGATTATAATTTATAAATTATTTTGGGGACCATTCATCTGACTCTAAAATCACTTAAGATCAGAATGTCTCACCTTAATAACTATGTAGGCCATGGGGAAAGAAAAACAAGATACAGTCCCTGTACTAAGTCCATTTTACAACAGATAGAGAACAGTCATATATACACAAGATCCTTTCAATGTATGCTCAAGTTGCTATGGGAACACAGAACTTCCATATGGTTCTCCAAAGTTCTCTTTCTCTACATTATGTTGCCATTCACTAGAGAATATGCCTGTTAATGTATGCACTACCATCTACAAAGAATAAAAATCATTATGCTTCAGTCATACGGTTCCTCCAGAAGGTGCTATCCTTCTTAAGATGATACCACTAGTGATACAATTTGGAAAATATATACATTTTCATTTATCCCATGGTCATGAATAAATTTAATCAAACTTCTAATACACTTGGAAATCACAGCAATGTTAGGACCATAACACATTTACTGACCATTATCCTGTATGGTAGGGATCACCCAATGGTCTGTCTTCAATCATGGCAGATGTCATTTTCAAAACTGCACATGATTATACACAGATATAATCTTTTTTGACATATCTTCATATAGATTGCTTCCAAGACATATGTCACATACAGAATCCCAAGTAACTTATATTCTAAGTATGATGTTTGATATTATTATAAATGTATGTATTTCTGTCTTTAATTTAGAAATGTTCTACTTTAGCTTTCCCATTACAGTCTTCAGATGTTTGGTCCTTTTCTTGTTCCAGTACACCAAATGATATTTTAATTGATTTTGTTCGGTATGAGAAATTAAAAAAAAAAAAAGAAAAAAAAAGGAACTGGCATTTGTAACAGATTGCCTTTTATCTGAGTGTGATACCAGTTTCTTTGTTCTAGCATAGCATTGAATTAAGGTGAATGACTTAGAAAACACTGCAATAGGAATGAATTTTTATATATTTTTATAAACAGGAACAAGTTTTGGTATACCAATAGAAGGGATTGCCTAGCTAATGCATCTTTTTCAATTAACTAAGAACCATATTGTAATTAATATTTCCCTAGTTTTTACCAAATGTTCTCTTTATATTCCAGGATACCACATTATATTTTGCTGTCATCTCTCCTTAGGTTGTTCTTGGCTGTGACATTTTCTCAGGTATTTGTCATTTTTTATGAACTTGACAATTTTGAGGAGTACTGGTCAGGAAATTTCTAGAATTTTCCTCAAATGAAATTGTTCTTATCTTTTTCTTATGATTAGATTTAGATTATGGGTTTTACAGAAGACTACAGAAGTAAAATGTCATTTGTACTACATTACAGCAAGGGTACATACTATCAATATGACTTATCACTGTTGATTTATAACTTTAACCCCTAGCTGAAATCGTGGTTTGTCAGGTTTCTCCTCTGTAAAGTTACTCTTTTTCCTTCTTTTCTCTTCGGAAGAGTCATTATCCTCAGCTCATATTTAAACCATAGGAGGTCATGCTATACCTACTTGAGAGTGGAGTACCTATATAATTATTTGGAATTGCACAAAAGAGATTTCCTTATTTCTTCCCTTTTTAAAAATTTATTCAATTGTTAATTTGTATCAGGTGGACTCATGAATGCAGATGCAATTTTTATAACATCATTTCCATAGAAAAGAGTGATTTGAAGTTTTAAAAGTAAGTTATTTTTTAAAAAGACAAACAAAATGATATCAATGAGGAATTCAATTTTTAAAATATTGGAAGAAAATTTTGAGGGAAAAGTAAATCAACTAACCCAGAAGAAAATATTTTATCCAGAATTTAACATTAATAAAATATAATAAGAAAGTGAAAAGACACAAGATACATGGCCTAAAGTGTAGACTGAAAAATCATCCAGCAGGGCATCTGTGTATAGCTCAGTTGATTGAGCATCTGATTGAGGATCTTTGGGAGACTTCTTCAAAAAAAAAAAAAAAAAAACTGGCAGACACAATTTCTCCTACACCCACTGGCCTAGACATAATGGACACTTGTGAGAACCATCAAGGAATGAACACTTTCCACCTAGCTTGCTCACAGCCACCTTCAACCTACAGTCTTCTGCAGACCCACCCCCTCCATACTGGCCTGACCACAGCAGGGGTTTTCCAGGAAAGCAGCAGGTTCCTTCAAGCAACAGAATAGCATGAACCTTGTAGTCACCACTTCCCTGGTCCCTCTGTATTCCTGCAGAAATGCCCCCTTCAATATCATCTTGGCAAGAGATCACCCAAAGTGGTGCCACAAGCCTAGCAGAGTGCAAGCAGCCTTGACAGAGACCAGAATGACTCCAAAGGACTCTTTCCCCAGGAAGAAAAGAAGATAACCACACAGACCAGTCAGACTTTGGCCCCATCGCATCAATCAATGAAAGCTGCTCAGAGGACAACACTAAGAGAGTACCCTGTAGTTCAGTGCTACTGAAGCTCTGGTAAATGCCTGATATGTTCAAAGTAGCTGCAGACTGACACACTAAAAATATAAGGACCAAACCCTGCCCACAACAGGCAAAGAGAACCAGTGCAGATGACTAGGCTGAAAGCAAACATGGCTCAGCCGCAACAGTAGGGCACAGGCCCATAGAAGACAACCCTGAGGCACCAGGTTCTGGTGACCATGGGACATTGCACAACAAGGCATTACAGTACCTGTTCTTCATAAGGCCATTACTTTCAAAAGCAGGAGAAATAGCTGACATTCTAACACACAGAAACAGGCACAGAGAATTGGACAAAAGGAGTTCACAGAAGAATATGTCCCAAATGAAAGGACAGGACAAAATTACAGAAAAAAAAAAGCTAAATGAAATAGAGATAAGCAATATGCCTATCTATTAATTTAAATTAATAGTCATAAAAAACTCACTGGACTTGAAAAGAGAGTGGAGTCTCTTCACAAGACCTTCAACAACATGACAAAAAAAGACAGAAAAGAACAAATCAGAGATAAAGAACTGAATGCAACTAAAAACCCACTAGAGGGAACAAATCATAGGCCAGGAAAAAACAGGATCAGTGGAAGACAGAGTAATGGAAAGCAATCAAATGAACAAGAGAAAGAAAAAAGAATAATAAAAAATGAGAATAAATTAAGGGAACTGAGAGACACCATCAGGTGTAATAATATTCACATTATAGGGACCCTAGAAGAAAAAAAGAAAGAAAAAGAAGCAGAAAATTAATTTGAAGAAATAAGAGCTGAAAATTTCCAAAATTTGGGGAAGGAAACA
Organism: Mellivora capensis; assembly: GCA_004024625.1. Taxonomy (NCBI): domain Eukaryota; kingdom Metazoa; phylum Chordata; class Mammalia; order Carnivora; family Mustelidae; genus Mellivora; species Mellivora capensis. Next base: position 27,078 of record PISX010021193.1, read on the forward strand.
GAAATCCAGATTCCAGGGGCACAGAGAAACCCCAACAAAATCAACAAAAGGAGGTTCACACCAAGACATGCAGTAATTAAAATGGCAAAAAGTAGGGATAAAGAGAGAATTTTTCAAAGCAGCAAAAGAAAATAAAACAGTTACAAACAAGAAACCCCATAAGGCTATCAGATGATTTTTCAGTAGCAATTTTGCAGACCAGAAAAAGTGTCATGGTATATTCAAAGTACAGAAAGGAAAAAAAACCTGCAACCAAGAATACCCTATCCAGCAAAGCTATCATTCCAAATAGGAGAGATAAAGAGTTTCCGAGACAAAAGTTAAAAGAATCATCACCACTAAGCCAGCCTTTAAGAAGTGTTAAAGGAGACCGAGTAGAATAGAAAGATCATAAGTAGATGTAAGAAAAAAAGGAAACACAAAAGCAGCAATATTAAATGTTAAATATAACTATAAAAATCCATTAAGCAATTCACAAAATAAAAGGATGCAAAGTATGGCACTATAAACCTAAATCACCAGGTGGGGTGCAGGGAGGTGAAGAATGGGTTTAAACTTAAGCAACTATCAACTTAATATAGACTGCTATGCACAGAAGATAATATATACAAACTTAATGGCAACCACAAATCAAAAACCAGTAATAGGGGTGTCTGGTTGGCTCAGTGAGTGCATGCAACTCTTGTTCTCAGGGTCATGAGTTCAAGACCTACTCTGGGTATAGAGCTTACTTTAAAAAAAAGTGTATAGATATGCAAAAAATAAAGAAATGAATCCAAATTTATCACTAAAGACATCCAGCAAATTATAAGAGGAGACAGCAACAGAAGAAAGGAATAGAGAAGTACTACTAAAACAACCTTAAAACAAGTTAAAAAATGGCAATAAGTGCATAATTATCAACAATTACTTTGAATGTAAAATGGACTAAACATTCCAATCAAAAGACACAGGATGAAGGAATAGATAAAAAGCAAGACCCATGTACACATTGTCCATAAGGGACTCATTTCAGACCTAAAGACACATACAGATTGAAAGTGAAAGGATGGAAAAGTGTTTATCATGTAAATGGAAGTAAAAATAAATTTGGGATAGCAATACTTTTATTGAACAAAATGGACTTTAAATCAAAGGCTGTACAAGAGACAAAGAAGGACACAATATAACAATTAAGGTAATAATCCAACAAGAAGATATAATAATTATAAATATTTATGCAACTAACATGGGAGCACTAAATAAATAATGTAGCTTATAACTAACAAAGGAAACAATATATAGTAATACAATAATAGTAGTAGACTTTAACACCTCCCTTATATCAATGGGTAGATTACCCAACCAGAAAATCAGTAAGAAAAGAGTGGCTTTGCATGACACATTGGATAAGATGGATATAACAGATCTATTCACAACATTCTACCCTAAAACAGTGGAATAAATACTCTTTTACTGCACTGAAGAATAATAATAATAACATGCAGAATAAACCTTTAGCCAGACCAGAAGAAGGAGGCTGAGGAGGGAAAGGTAGGGGAGGAAGAGAAGGGAAGGGGAAGGAGAAGGGAAAGAGGAGGAAGACAAGACTCACCAAATTCAGAAAGACTGAATTTTGTATCTCTTCTGAGCACAATGCTATAAAACTAGAAATCAACCACAAGAAAAACTCTGGAAGGAGCACAAATGCATGGAGGTTGGGTAACATGCTATTAAACAATGAATGTGTCAACCAAGAAATCAAAGAAGAAATCAAAAATACATGGAGACAGATGAAAATGAAAACACAATGGTCCAAAATCTTTGGGATACAGCAAAAACTATTCTAAGAAGGTATTTTGTAACAATACAGACTGACCTCAAAAAACAAGAAAAATCTCAAATAAACAACCAAAATTACACCTAAAGGAGCTAGAAAAAGATCAAACAACACCCCAAACCAGCAGAAGGAAGGAAATAATAGTGATTATAGTAGAAATAAAATAGAAACTAACAACAACAAAAAGAAAACAATAGAACAGATCACTGAAATTAGAAGATGATTTTTTGAAAAGATCAACAAAATTTATGAACCTTTAAACACTCTTCAAAAAAAGAGAGTGAGGGGAAAGAAGATAAAAAGGAACCAACACCATAGAATTACAAAGGATTATAAGAGAAGACTATGAAAAGTTATATGCAACAAATTGAACAACCTAGAGGAAATGGATAAATTTCTAGAAATCTATAACCTCCCAATGGGAAGCTGGATCAGGAAGAAACAGAAAATTTGAACAGAAAAATTGCTGATTACCAGCAATGAAACTGAATCAGTAATCAAAAAAACTCCCAACAAACTGAAATTCAGGACCAAATGGTTTTACAGGTGAATTTTACCAAACATTTTAAGAAGAGTTAATACTTACTCTTTTCAAACTAATCCAAAAAATAGAAAAGTAAGGAAAAATTCCAACTTCATTCAATGAGGCCAGCATTACCCTGATATGAAAAACAGATAGAGACATTACAAAAAAAAAAAAAATTTACAGGCCAAATCTCCGACGAATATAGATGCAAAAATCCTCAATAAATACTAGCAAACCAAATCCCTTAGTAAATTAATTTAAAAAAATCCTTTACCATGATCAAGTGGGAGTTATTTTGGGATGCAAGGGTGGTTCAATATTCACAAATCAATCAAAATCCACCCATCACATCAACAAGAGAAAGGATAAAAACCATATGATTATCTCAATATATGCAGAAAAAGCATTTGACAAAGTACAGCACCCATTCATGATTAAAAACATCAACGAAACAGGTTGAGAGAGAACATACCTCAACGTAATAAAAGCCATTTATGAAAACCCAACAGATAACATCATACCAATCGTGGAAAACTGAGAGATTTTCCTCTAAGATCAGGAATAAGACAAGGATGTCCACTCTCACCACTTTTATTCAACATAATACTAGAAGTCCTAGCTACAGCTATCAGATAAGAAAAAGAAAGAAAAGGCATCCAAATTGGTAAGGAAGAAGTGAAACTTCCACCATTTACACATGACATGATACTATATATAGAAAACCAGGAAGATTCGACCAAGAAACTACTAAAACTGATAAATTAATTCAGTAATGTTGCAGGATATAAAATAAATGTATAGAAATCTGTTGCATTTCTATACACCAATAAGGAAGCAGCAGAAAGAGAAATTAAGAAAACAGTTCCATTTAAAATTGCACCAAAAATAATAAAATACCTATGAATAAACTTAACCAAGGAAGTGGAAGAACTGTAGTTTTCAGACTACAGTGATAAAAGTGATTAAACATGACACAAACAAATGGAAAGATACTTCATGCTCATGGACTGGAAGAGCCAATATTGTTAAGATGTTCACTGTACACAAAGCAATTTACAGATTTAGTGCAATCCCTATCAAAATGCCAAAAGCATTTTTCACAGAAGTGAGCAAATAATCCCAATATTTGTATGGAATGATGAAAGACCCCAAATAGCTCAAGCAATCTTGAAAAAGAAGAACTATGCTAGAGGTATCACAATCTCAGATTTCAAAATACATGACAAAATTGCAGTTATCAAACCAGTAAGATATTGGCATTAAAAAAAAAGACACATAGATCAACAGAACAGCCTAGAAACCCAGAAATAAACCCACAATTATATAGTCAATTAATCTTTGAAAAATGAGGAATGAATATACAATGGGGAAAATCTCTTCAACAAATGGTGTAGGGAAAACTGGACAGGACCATGCAAAAGAATGAAACTGGATTATTTTCTTATACCATACACGGAAATAAATTCAAAATGGTTTAAAGATCTAAATGTGAGACATGAAACCATAAAATCCCTAGAAGACAGCACTAGCAGTACCTTCTCTGAAATTGGTCATAGCCAACATTTCTCTAGATATGTCTCCTGAGGCAAAAGAAACAAAAGAAAAATAAGCTATTGGGACTACATCAAAATAATAAGCTTCTGAACAGCAAAGGAAGCAATCAACAAAACTAAAAGACAACCTCTGCATGGGAGAAGATATTTGTAAATAATATATCCAGTAAGGGGTTAATATCCAAAATATATAGAGAATGCATACAACTCAATACCAAAAAAAAATACCAAACAATCCAATTTAAAATGGGCAAAAGACATGAACAGACATTTCTCCAAAGAAGACATACAGATGGCCAATAGAGACATGAAAAGATGCTCAACACTACTCATCATCAGGAAAATGCAAATCAAAACCCCAATGAGATATCACCTCACACCTTTCAGAATGCCTAAAATCAATAACACAAGAAAAAAAGAAGTGCTGGTGAGGATATGCACTGTTGATGGGAATGCATACTGGTGCAGTCACTATGGAAAACAGTATGGAAATTCCTCATAAAATTAAAAATAGAACTTCCCTACAATCCAGTGACTGGACTACTGGCTACTTACCAGATATACAAAGAATACAAAAACACTAATTTAAAAGGATATATGCACACCTTTGGTTTTTTTTAAAAGATTTTATTTATTTACATGTTAAAGTGAGAGAGAGAGAGAAAGAGAGAGAGCGAGCACTGGCAGGCAGAGTGGCAGGCAGAGTAAGAGGGAGAAGCAGGCTCCCTGTGGAAGAAGGAGCCCGATGCGGGACTTGATCCCAGAACACTGAGATCATGACCTGAGCCGAAGGCAGCCGCTTAACCGACTGAGCCACCCAGGAGTCCCCACCCCTTTGTTTACTGCAGCATTATTTACAATAGCCAAATTATGGAAGCAACCCAAGTGTCCATCAATAGATGAATGAATAAAGAAGATGTGGTGTACATACATACAACAGAATATCATTCAGCAATAAAAAGAAATGAAATCTTGCCATTTGCAGCAACATGGACAGAGCTAGAGTATAATGCTCAGTAAAGTAAGTCAAATCAGAGAAAGACAAATACTATATGATTTCACTCAGATGTGGAATTTAGGGAACAAAACAAAGAAAGAAGAAGAGAAACAAAGAAACAGACTGAAATACAGAGAAAAAACTGATGGTTACTAGAGGGAAGGTGGGTGGGCTGATGTGTGAAATAGAAGGGCTTTAGGAGTACTCTTATGATGATGAGCACCAACTAATGTGTTGAATTGTTGAATCACTATATTAAATACTATATGATAGTAATATAATACTATGTTTAAAAAAAGAGTACACTTATCATTATGAGCACTAGTACATAGAATCGTTGAATCATTATATTGTGCTCCTGAAGCAAATACAACATTGTATGTTAATTAAACTTGTTTTTAAAAAAGGAAAAAAATGAAAAGAAATGGAATAAACACATACAATTTTTTTTAAAAATCTGGCAAATCCAATCAACAAGAAAAACACATAATTCAAGGGTCAGAATGTGTTTGAACCCACTTTTGCCTGTTTACTGATAAAGTTAATTTACTAATTACTAATTATAACAATTACTGGGACAGAGTGCAATAGTCCAAATCCCATTTCATCATCAAATACAATAAAATTTCACTGAATCAAAAAAGAATATATGAAACAATACATACATGAAAAAAATCTTAGAAAACCAAAAGTATTATGGTATTATTGATTTCAAATATAGCCTATAGATAAAGTACAAACACATATCACGGTGTAAAATGACATAAATTAATCCAAAATTTCAAATGCCACTTATTTCAAAGTACATAATCATGTATCCTAAAGAAATGTCTTAAAAAATAGAATATTAATTGCTTCACACAGAATTTGAAATTACATTGAAGGAATAACTATACTGTTGACCTTTTTTTAAGCTACTAATATTAGCCTTGTTCTCTCTTGTAAAAATGCCAAAAATTTGAGAAGACACAATCTCTGTTTTCCTACTAAATAAAATTGCATGTTCAATCCACATTAGAGATGGGCTATCTTTAAGTTAAGAGACCTATGAATGGCTAAAATGTGCCCAGAAACTTAATATTCATATTTTATTGTACCATACATGAGAGTAATAGAGTAATAGGTCTATTTTAAGTAATTAAAATCAAGTGTTAACTAAATCATTGTTCACTACCACAAGTACTTGAGGAGAAATATGATAGTTAACTGTCAAAAGCAATTTTGGGGCTCAGTGAACACCAGATACTATACATTCCTATAGCACTTTTTGCCCTCAAAGCATTTGTTCACCAACATAGTGTGAGAGGACACCTTCTCTAGACCTTCAAATTCTCCATTATCCTTAGCCCATGAAAATACTAATTAGGATTTTATACCCAAATGTCTGCAAGTTATCCTACCTGAAAACTTTTTTTTTTTTCCTTACTCAAGACCTTTAGGATACTACCCTTTGGCTCTCTTCTTACAAAGCTTAAACCAAAAACTGGCCTAAATATCTTTTTTTATGTCCATTCTGTTAGACATCATTTTAGCTTTGTCTCTCCAAAACTCTGACTCTCCAAAAGTTATCACTCAAATGGCAAGGGCAAAAAAAAAAAAAAAAGAAAGAAATATGGAAGAGACTTCCCTCCTTCCTGAAATGCCTTAAGTGTCACATTTGATGTTTCTTTCCTCTTGGTCTTTACTTCTGTCCCTCTTGAAATCCAAGAAGAGAATTTTCTGAAATGGGAGGAACCTTTAGGTTCTCAACCACACTAATGGAATTATAGTCAGGTAAAAAAAATAAATAGTTAAATCTGCTACTGTCACAATGCATTATTTAATTCATCATTCCTTAATTTTTTTTAATAAAAAAACTCAATCCGCAAGTAAAATTGCTTATTTCTGAGTTACTGAGAATTAACTATCTTTGAATAATATTAAAACAATATCAAAGAAAGAGAATTGGAAGCATTGATCTCTCTACAGAGTATATGACCTAGAATAGCACAATACTTCTGACTCTGGTATCCATTGCTTATACAGATTTTGTAGATTAGGAAATTTGGTTAAAGAAGACCAACTCATGGTGAAGCCCACGCGGGGTCAGCGTGGCCCCAGGTCCCGCAGGGTCACAGAAGGGTGTCTGAGTGTTGCAGAGCTAGCAGGTATCGGAGCGGGAAGCCGGCTACAGAGACAGAGCCGAGGAGTGAGCTCTCAGCTCGGGGTTACCTTGAACCGGTCGCAGGCTGGGTGAGCTCGGAGCGCAGCCAGAGGCGAGGAAGACGTGGGTGGTCCGGGGCTTTTCTCTGAGGAGTGGAGCCCCGAATCTCAGCTCTTCCGGGC